>OMNV01009842.1:0-12318 GCA_900303265.1 Brotula barbata | reverse complement strand
GTGAGAAATGCAATTGGACAAGCATGGAGAGAGAGACAGAGACAGAAAGAGAGCTGTTCAGCGATGGATCTCAGTTCGGGGTAATTAATATCTGCGGCAGCACCGCCGATGCTGCGGCAGTGACAGACTGATGAATGCCTCTATAACGTCAGCAGCGTACTTGACACTGTATGGGGGCATGAGTGATGTTTCAAACACACACAACCTTGTCTACACAGTTCCAGAACGTAAAACCCAGAGTCCGTGCAACAGCAATGTCCCGCATAAGTATGAGAATCCCAACGAACGTACACGTGTAGGTATAAAAGATGATGTCACACACAGACAAAAAAAACAAAAAAAAAACACTTATCTGCCTCGTCTTTTTTCTTCTCTTCTCCCAAATTAGAAGTTGCAATATTTTCGAGTGAATTTAAATCATTTACCACAGCTTCCCTGTAACCACAGAGCTTGGAACACAGCGCGCGAGTCACTCGGTTTAGCCCGCATCAGCTGACACGGCTGTAAGTAATCATCCGAGTAATCAGCCCGCCAACCATCCACTGCACGCCACAACTCTTCAGTAACATTGATGAGACGTCCACTGTGGTCCAAAGTTATTCCTCTTTAATAGCCTTTATTGAGTAAGTGACCATTAAAATCGAGTTTTTAACCCAACCACATAAATATCAATAGGGCATATCACGGCAGAACTACGGTGGGGCTCTCTACAGCCGAATCGCTTTCCCAAAGACAACGCTATTGATCGTTCCCTTAAAAGGCGAAGCGCTGGTACGGAGCCAGAACAAAGGGGCCCTCCCGCGCAGCAGTCGCTGTCATCCACACGTCACCCAAACAGCGCTCACATCAGTGCTTTTACACTTGATTTATAACGACGAATGACTGTGAATATACATGCATTTTTTTAATTTTTTTTATCCCCGTACTGTCTGAAGCCCTGTTTGGGTGGTAAATGAATTTATATGGGGACATGAGGTAATTGCTCCATTTGCAGATGGTACCGGACGATTTTATTGCCGTCCAAATTGACAATGTCTGTGTTTTTATCCAGCGACCTTGGAGGGAATTCTGGGCCGTCGTACGAAATGTTTTGCCATTTTCTCTCTGGCGCTCTGATCGTTGTAATATAATCCAAATCAGCGTTTCGGAGTTTTGGAGGACGAGCTGGTCCCGGAGTCTTTCTGGCCCCTGCTAAAGAGTGCTGCCGTGATTTTTCGCAAGTGGCCCACTGGGACGGCAATTTTATCAAGAAACGACCATAACCATAATAACACCTTTTAACGTGTTGTTGTTGTTATGATGAGTGGTGGGGAGTAGTAGCAGAGGGAATACCAACATTGATTCCCACTCCCCTAATGGCCAGTTGTACATTCGGGGCCTTAATTGGGAAAAAGGCACAAATAACAGTGATTTTGTTAAAATAATATCTCTGTTATTTCCCAAATATTCACAATTCACAGGCAGTAACGCTAGATGAGCCGTGCTGAAAGGTTGGACTAACGCCACTGTGTTTCTCCGACTCCTCTACAGAGGAATAATAAGTAAAGACATAAGCTTCACATCTGTTTCCTCCAGCCCTACAGGACCATCAGCTAATCTCCCCGGCTGCCTGCACTCTGCCGCTATTATTTGTAATAGCAAAACAATCAGACTTTATGGCCCAGCACCACATCTAACGGAATGGAGGCAGGACGTAATTTAATACTACGGGAATTGGCTCGATTTTTTTTTTTTTTTTTTTTTTTTGCCTCCGGCTCACCTACTGCACGCACACTCAATAGGGATGTAAATGCTGCTATGATAACAGCAATAACTAGCTTCATTGGAGCTAGTGATAAGCGTGAATTGAATGGATGACCTGGGGATGGCTGTACCTGGTCCCCGTGGCTCGTGAGGAAAGAGAAAGGCCTATTTCATTATCCTGCAAACCAATGGCTTGTGTAAAAGGGAAAAACCGAGTCAGTAGATTAAAACGTTGTGGATGGGGCATTTTCATAAGGTTTTTATGAGTGTTGTACGTTTATTTCTCTGAGCTGGACTTCACAGATTGATAGGATGACATTTGGAGATATCCAATTTAATTTCGAGGTGACGCTTGACACATCACTAAAGCGCCGTTTTGCCCCCGAACGATGGTTTGGAATGACTTCCGAGCCAGGCGACCGCACGACCTCCTCTATTACGTTTGTTTATTAGTTTTAACCTGGAAGGAGTGCACGACGAGTAAGGTTCACGTCATCGGATGCAGAGCTTTCTCCCTCGCCGGTGCATGCAGAAATGCACCTTCCAGTTGTCTTTCATGCGAGAAATAAGATCGTTCCTATCAATAACGCGAACGCTGTGCAGATCATTGGCGACCGGTCAACTATGACCCATCAAACTGACGTAAGCGGACGCAGCGCGGCTCACGGTTTAGCCGCAGCACTGTCACAACCTCATTAAGTCTGCAGATATAGTTTAAAGGCACACGAATCTCCCATCGGGCCCTTTTATTTAGGCTTATTAGCCCATTTAACTCAAACATCGCAACGCATCTC
The DNA here is from genome assembly GCA_900303265.1 of Brotula barbata. Classification (NCBI taxonomy): domain Eukaryota; kingdom Metazoa; phylum Chordata; class Actinopteri; order Ophidiiformes; family Ophidiidae; genus Brotula; species Brotula barbata. The sequence continues at coordinate 9,781 of OMNV01009842.1, read as the reverse complement.
GTGCGTTGTCCGTGAAGTTCCGGCTTTGAAATAAGACAAAAAAAGTTTCCGCACTCCCAAAAACAAGTTTTTAATGGTTTGACTTAAACCATAGTGGGTCCAATTATACCGCTTGTTCTGTTGTTCCCACATTTTCAAATGTTTACAACTTTAAGTCTGATCATTAAAATGGCCACACTAATGAGGTAGAACAGTGTGGATCTCAGACAGGAGGAGAAGCTTGTTTAATAGCTTCCATTACCGACTTAGTTAGCTCGATCCATTATCCACGTGAACTCCATTCCATCTCACACCATTTATTTAAACTCGGAGACAGGACAACAATGCAACGCGAGTCAAAGAACATTGATCTTACCGCGCTGGAATCACGGCCGTTTGACAACAAGCAAAGGGGCAATTCCTCTTCCGGCTATCACGTTTCAAAGCCGCTGTTATACTCAGCCGATCAGCAACATTTCCATTTCCAGAGGCTGCGTAGTCCAGCTCCACGCCGGGCCGCCGTGTGATGTTAATTGCTGTAGGATTGTGAATACGTCTCTAATTTGCACGTGTACTCTGGAAAGATGCAGCAATTAAGAGGTTCGCAAAACGAAGCTGACAAACGTTCTCGTGGGAGCAGAGCGAGCGTCGGACAAATGGATCCACGCAACTTGAATTTGGATTCGGATTGAATTTCGTGAAAGGTTGAAATCATTCCTGCAATCATCCCTCCTGCTTCCTCCCCCTCTGTAGCCTTCGTGCTGAGCTGCACGTTCCCCAAGGAGCCGGCGGGCGGAGACATCTCGGTGACCCACCTCCACCCCGGTGGAGAAGCCTACTTCCGCTGTCTCACCGGCTACAGGTTGCAAGGCCCCAAAATGCTGACCTGTCGCAACGCCACCACCCCTTACTGGAGCGGGAAGGAGCCCAGATGTGTGGGTAAGAACACGCGCTCGCTGGTTCTTTGTTATTTACACTTTAGAGGCCAAACGAGCGTATTTGGGTGTGATTAGCGTCGCGAGGAGCTTTTCGGGAAGCGGAACACGTCCACCGGAAGCGGCTGCTTTAATCAGAGGCCGCCTGCACGAGCGCATCCCTCTCCCGCCGCTAAGCGTTGGTCTGCCACTTCCAAACCTTTCTCCCCGCCTGCCTGCAGCTGCTGCGGACTGATAGTGTCCGTGTCGTTGTTTTGCCCTTCTCTTTACAAGTCCATCACACACACAGTCGTGCGCTCTTACGGCCAGGTGAGCCCACCTGCGTAGCCCAGCTCCAAGCGCATTGAGTATCGCTGCAGGGACAGTTCTCCACAACCCCACGCGTTATTACTTCCACCCTCTCACTCTTTTCTCTCTCTCTCTCTCTCACTCCGGTCAAATAGCATCGTGCGGAGGAATGATCAAAAATGCCACCTACGGCCGCATCGTCTCTCCCGGCTTTCCTGGAAACTACAGCAACAACCTGACCTGCCATTGGGTCCTGGAGGCCCCCGAAGGCCACCGGCTTCACATCCACTTCGAGAAGGTGGCGTTGGCAGAGGACGATGACAGGTGGTGTATTCACGCTGCTTAAATCAAGTCGACAAAATGAGAGTAACGGGGGTAACAGAGCAGGACCGTTGGAGCCGTGAGCGCTCGGCTAATAGGCTTCACTTTTTAACCTGAACCTGAGCACAGACGCTCAGTTCCTGAGCAGGTAGGAACAGCCCGAGTCTTTTGGGGTGGACAGATGGATCTTAAAAGGACTTTTTTTTTATCTCTTTTTATCATTTAAACCTTTATCAGCATTCCATCATGTGAAGTAGGGGGGCAGCACCGGGTCAGTGGGCAGCGATTGCATTACTTTTATGCTCCATAAGTGCGGCACGGATCCTCCTGGCTGTTGGCACACGTGGCCATCGCCTCATTACCGAGAGGCCGAGCAAGTGGAGCACCGAGAGGCTCTCTAACGCTCGACGTTTTCCTTCCTTTTCTTCTGTTCTTTTAGGCTGCTGATCAAGAACGGGAACAACATCGACTCTCCCCCCGTCTACGACTCCTACGAGGTCGAATATTTGCCCAACGAAGGCGTGGTCAGCACGGGACGCTATCTGTTTGTGGAGTTCACCACGGACGGCACGACGACCTCCACCGGTGCGGCCGTCAGATACGAAGGCAGGTCGACGGCGCGGGCCGCTTCTTTGCATAAATAGCGACGCGCCGTAGTGTGATTTTGTGTCCTGACGCCGTGCCGCTCTGTTCCAAAGCTTTCGCCAAGGGGATGTGCTACGAGCCCTTCGTGAAGTACGGCAACTTCAGCGGCAGCGACTCCACTTACGGCGTCGGCGCGGTGGTTGAGTTCTCGTGCGACCCGGGCTACACTCTGGAGCAGGGCTCTGTTGTGATCGAGTGCGTGGACGCACAAAACCCACAGTGGAATGAGACCGAGCCGGCCTGCAGGGGTGAGTCAACATATTTGTTCCACTCGAGTAATTCGGCAACATTAAAAAATGTGTTTCTGCCGGAGACGACTGCACGGGCAGATAGGAGCGACCCGGAGGACCCGAGGCTTTCAACGTCTGCTTGATCAATGCAGGAGTTACTGGAGCCCTTTCAGTCAAATATTATAGGGCACCGGCAGATCACTGTACTCTATCACCCCAGAGGCTTTTTTCACTCTGATCCCTGGCACAGTTTTCTCTTAAAACTGTACCACCGACTTTGGTGTGTGAGCTTGTAAGGAGTGCTGAAGATTAGAAACATCCAACCGGGGCCATGTTGCCACACTAAAATGACTCTATGTCACATAAAGTAACGGTCTCTCTCTCTCCCTCTCCCTCTCTCTCTCTCTCTGACCTTTGTCTCCTGCTGTATGGTCATTCTAAGCACGTGAAATTGAAAAGCTTTCTCATAAAGCAAGATAAGAGCAAAAATTAATTTGGTCTCCCCCGTGGGTCACGGTCACCAAGCTATTCACTGGTCGTCTGCACTTTTACAAGGTTTGCGTCAAGGAGCCCGAGCTATAGATTTGAATTTGTCCTATGAATGATGCCATCACTCATACGCCGCATCTATTATTTGTGTCTCTTTCTCGTGGTGTTTGTGCTCCAGCTGTATGCAGTGGGGAAATTACAGATTTGGCCGGGGTGGTGCTGTCTCCTAACTGGCCCGAGGCCTACGACAAGGGGCAGGACTGCATCTGGGGCATCCATGTGGAAGAGGACAAGAGGATCATGCTGGACATCCAAGTGTAAGAGTCTTCGCTCGGGTGTAAAGCTGGAAATCACAGATGGAAGTCGGGGTGGAGGTCAGGTTGACCTGTTCAACATCGTCCCTGCAGGCACAAATGCACGCACGCACGCACGCGCTCCGCTCACCGTCGCCGCGCTCTCTGTCGCTCCTTCTCTCGCTCGCACATTCAGCGCACGCCGCCGCTAACACTCTGGGAAGTGTTCCTGTGCTCATAAGTCACTAATTAGATTCTTTTTTTGTCGGGTACATTAAGAATTCTGTGTTGCTTCCAGCTCACTCTCTGACCAGATTATCCAGTAAGCCTCTATGCTCCCACATCTCTGGTGTGTGTATGTGTCTCAGAGTTGGCTTTGAAATGAATATGGTCTGGCAATCTATCCTGATCCACTTACACAGCCTGTCCAACTGTTGTTGCACGTTAAACACACACACACACACACACCGTATCTCTTGTGGATCACAGGTGCTCAACAATTACTCAACGACCTTTGTCCCCTAGTTTGTTGTATCATTTTGCTCCAGTTATTACTCATCCGTCATCACAGGTCTTCTTCCCTTTTTACTTTGAATTTTCCTTTAAAAATGGTGGTTTGGACCCTCTGACAAATCTCAAGCAACTGCTCGTTAGTCAGCCATACAGCTATCTACGTTCACAATCGAGCTCTGATATCCAGATTGTCCAGATCCAAATTACGTGCAGGAATATCCATTTTACGTGTAATCTTGGGGTACGACCCTTCTACCTCCTGGGATTTCAACCAAGCCAGGGAGGAGAGTGAGTGAGCCGTGAAGCGGTCCATATATTTTACACTACATCACTCTCTTGTGTATCTAATCTGTCAGGTTTACAGGTAGTGATGTATGAGGCGTCACCGAAATATGAGGCACGGATCCACTTGAAAAATATCTACAGATAACAACGTGAGACACAGTACGTGGAGGTCCCCCGGGGGGGCCGAGACCGCTGCTGCTACGCTGCTCTTACACCGAGATAAAGACACAGTCATTAATGTCAGCCGGGGCCCCAGAGGGTAAAAAAACCAAAAAAAAAAACCTCGCAAGAGTAATCAAGGTTTGTTTCATTTAAAGACATTTTCATTCAAAGATGTATTTTTAAACTGTACAAGTCTGAGTGTGTGTTATTCCGAGCCACTGGAGGCCATTTACAGTAAATGAGCGATGCTGTGGTTAGCGGCGGCGGTCGGTCACGCGTGGCTTCCACGGCAACAAGAAGCCACATCTCGTCCGATCCCAGCGGGCCTCGGCCTAAAGGATCGGTCCACCTCGCCCGCGTGTGTGTGTGTTCTTGTGCGTCATGTGTCGAGGTGACAAAGGCTCTTACGGGTGAGAGCTGGCTCATTATTAAGGGTGGGCACACACTTTTCTACATTAACGAGACTGTTTTCTGTATTATCGTTAATCACTGTGCCCGTGCTGGCAATTACAGCGGAGCAGTGCGCATAATGAAGGCTGATTAATTCATTTAGGCCAAACAGGAGGGCTGGCTTTTGGCTAATTAGCATGGCGCGTGGCTCGAGCGAGAGCGGGAGACAAGAGGTTACGGCTGATATCACCACCTGCGGCGGTCCGCATGTGAAATTGAGCATTCACGGTACACTGCGGCTTAAATTCTGAAATATGTTGCACAATTCGGCGCAGGGTTGAACGTTATCTTACGGCTGTAGTAGTCAGTGTTCTGAGAAGGGGCCACAGAGTTTGTCATTGGAACAGACTGGGTTTGTAGTGCCCTCCTGTGGCGACTGTGAGTATGACGTGTGAATTTAAGTCAACTACAACGGCGTGGCAGTTCTAGTTCATTTAGGAAACTATTTCCCCCAAAAAAACAGAGATACATGCACACGTATCAGTGTGTATTTATATTTGGCAGATCCATCCTATCTCTTTAACTGGATTTATTTAGCCAGTCGATGTGCGGACCCTGCCACAGTAGGTCGAGGCTTACATGTTCCAGGCTCAGTCTGACCACAGAGTGTAGTCAGCTGACCAGTGTTTGTCAATCTGAAACAAAAACAGATTTTCTGATTGCTCATCGTACCAATCTTGATTATTTTAGACATTTTGGCGAGGCCTCTATTTCACATGTCATCAAGAATTCAGCAATGAGGCGAAATATACACAACGCACCTGTGAAATGTGAACAAAGGGTGAGGACTTAGCTGTCGGTTTGCAGCAGGACACAGACTGTCTGCGTCTAGGCTGGGATGGGAGCCCCTAAGGGCATTAAATGAGGCAGGAATGGAATGGCATTTGGACTCAGTGTCGTCCAAGTTGACAACGGCGGAGAAATGAGCGGGCTGGAGTGACAGAGCACGGACCGACGTGTCAGTCTGGATGATGGCCTTCAGGCGCTGTTCATCTGGCATTCCTCTGTGTTACCAACAAGCTTTGGACCCTTTTTAATGACCAGTGGAGGTACTGAACGGGGTCAGGAAGAATATGGAAACCAAAATAGACCGCAGCAGCTGATGAGACCCTTTAGGGCAAAGCCAAGGCGACAGTTAGGAGTCAAGGAAGAAAGGGAGAGACCGACATCGAACAAAGTACCAGGCGTGAACAGCTGGAGGATGACCACTCCCATAATTCCATGCAAAACGCCAAAGATGGTTACTTTCTTTGCAAAGAAAAAAGAGAAAACAACAGCCGACTGGCAAAAATTTCACATGCTGCCCTCTACTGGACTGGAGTATCCTTTGCAACGCTACCTCCTTCATCACTACAGTCGACAGCGTTGTCACGGACTGTCAGGTCAGACACCATTTACGAAAAACCTTAAACAGAGAATCATCTGAAAACAAATCAGTTCAGCGACTTAGTTCACCGCGGAACGGGAAAATGTTTTTTGTTAAATTTGGATTTTTTTTTTTTCCACACATGAAAAGTCGAGGATCGTCACTTTAATGTTTTAGATCAAGGATGCAAACCCTGATGTGTGACGGGGGAAGAACGAGCGAACAGATTCTGGTAAAATAAGAGACGGGTAGAAGTCGACTCATAGAAATGGATGAGAAGACAATTTCCATATGCGCTGCTAGAGAGAGGAAAAACCGAGCAAGTGGCCCAGCGGCCCCGAGGAGAAACTCTGAAGCTGTCGAAGGCGTCGCAGAGGGAGCCGCGGAATGTTCCCGAAGTTTCAGTGACGACAAGACATGAAACGCTCAGACAGGAGGTAATCATGAGCTTAGATTGCCAACTGACCATCCCAGACTCGTCCTTCCCGCGCTGTTGAACCGTGCGGAGGCTTTTTGGAGAAAGACGAAAGGAAATGCACGGGGATGATGAGATGGGAAGCCTTGCTGACACGAGCAGTGGTTACGAGGGACCACGAGCGAGGTGCAGGAGCAGAAACAAGCAAAAACAACAGCGCCGGAGTGCGTCTCCACGGGCGTCCTTGACGGACACCCCTGATTTATTGTGACAAGACTGAAAAAGATGAGGATTTCTCCGTCTCCGTGGGAGTTGGGAACCTGGTGCCAGGATACAACTGTCAATTACACAAATCCCCCCCTCATGTGGAATTCCACTCGGGCACACAATGTGATAAGAAGATGAATCATTGGGCCCACGTGAACAGGTGTAATGTTAATCAAGTTCAATCCGACCTCGTTTTCCTCTCAAGCGTTGGAAGTGTTCTCAAACACGCGTCCTTTGGGTATCATTATGCATTATTGCTCTCAAACTCACCATGAATATCAAAATATCTCTTGTAATCACAGGCTCGTGCACGTCGCAGTTTAGCATCAATCCACAGTCTAATCTCCACGTTTAAGAGTACCGGAGAAGGAGGCCATATGGCAGCAAACTTGGAAGACCGGAGGAATCTCCCACGAGTTCATCTGAACATTCTTCCCGTTGGCTGCATCCTGTTTATTTTTTCGCTTTTCCCCAATCGTCCGTCGTCCGCAATGCATCACCGGGACAACGGAAGAGAGAGAAATGAACGCAATCTGGACATCTGTCATTATAAAAGTCTGCCGAATACAAATGAAGTGGCCTTTTCGCAGACTCCCGTGTTTCCTCCATCAAAGCGTCTCCGAGGGAGATAAGCAAACAGCTTATTTATTTTTCCACCCGACGCCAACAGTCAGCCGGTGGGGCCGCGTGCAAAGAGAGGCAGAGGGACTCGCGACAGGAGTCGAGCGTCTCTAGGAAAACACGCCTCGCACGCGCACAACGCACGCACGCGCTGAAGAAATAGAGCTTCGAAAAAGTGGACGATTGTGGCGATTTTCATAAAATACAGACGCATAATCTGCAAGGCGATAATAGGCACCGTCCACTCGGTCTAATGGCGAGGCGGAAGTTTTTAAGAAAATGAAGAGAACCCCTGGGGTGATGTCATTTCAGACGTTCAGACGTTGCACCGCCGCATCCATTATTTCACCCAAAGTCTTTAAACGGAGTGTTTATTCAGACTTCTGACAGCACTGACTGCAGTGCGAAATGTAATTAATTGCAAAAGTTGTGAGAGACGAGCCGGAGGGTTTGATTTTCCGTTATCAGCGTTATTATTGCAAATTACCGCGCATTATTGCTCTTCTGTACGTGGCGGCAAAGTGATTATGCGAGGGACAGCTGACGGATGCTGTTGGTTTTTATGACGGTTGTGTGCCCTTCATCGCAGCTGCTCAATATTACAAACTATTACACAAGTCGGCCCTGCGGTGCTCCTCTTCTTGCCTTCAGGCACATAGAGAACGGTCATTTTTCCTGCTTATTATATCAGCAGGGAAGCACCACTTCCTCCACTTTTTGTTTTTTTTTTCTCCCCTCTCCTCCTCCTCGCCTGTGAGTAAAATGTCAAGCTTTGCTTCAGCTCCGACGAGGGCAAGGACTCTAAACGGAAAGGTTAATTCAAACACGCCGTTTCAGCTTAAATAACGTTACGTTTCCTCCTCGTTTATCAACACTGCCCCGTAGTTCCCCTCCGCAGATTGCGAAAAGGAGGCACGGAAGGATTCAGATCACCTCATTATGCTTTCATGTTTGCAAATTTATACTTTGGTTCATATTCATGAGAGCAAAGAGCGAGCAGAGAGACATAAATCCTGAATTATTTAGTGATTGTTTCACATCAGATCTGTCCAATATAAACAGAATTTAAATTCAGCCGCGCCGGCATCGTTCTGCGTCGTCGGCATTCAGAGGCCGTCGTTTTTTAAGATATCGACTCCGTGTTTCAGCCTCAACGTGGGTAAGAACGACCTCCTGACGTTCTACGATGGCGATGACCTGACGGCCAACATCCTGGGCCAGTACAGCGGCACGAAACCCCACTTCAAGCTCTACACCTCCACGGCCGACGTCACCATCCAGTTCCAGTCCGACCCGGCGACCAACATCTACGGCTACAACAACGGCTTCGTGGTCCACTTCTTTGGTGAGGCTGCGATTCTGCTGACATGTCTGTGATTTTCCCCTTTTTCGCCCCGTGATTCTGTGCGTTCAGACGGAGACGCGACCCGACGTGCGCACGTGTCAAGGATGCGCCCTTGACTTTGATTTGTTGGCTGTGACAGAAACACAAAAGGAGTAGCAGCGTCTCTGTTTGCTCAGCGTGCAGCCCTGCAGTCTCTGTGACAGAAACCTAAATAAGTTCCTGCCTGATTGATCGGCTCATCAGCTGCAGCTGCGTCAGTTAGACACAGCTGTTTCCAATTACCACCTATGGGCCTCGGCAGCACGTACCACAATGTCCCCAACACACACACACACACACACACACACACACACACACAGAAAACCAATCCCACTGTCACAAATCTGTGAACTCTCATCGTTAATATGAGGTCAAAATGTCATCAGACAACTCAGCAAAATGTGAATTTTTTGCTAAAGAGTTGAAATTTATTTTTGTCTGCCGATTTGCAGTTTATTGTGAAAAGCAGCCTCTAAACCAGATTGTAATTTACTCCGTGATTTACTCATCAAGTCTACAGATGTTTCCCAATCACGTCGTCAAACGCCACATTCTGGATCTGTGGTTTTGAAGGGAAAAGGAGCGGTTAGAGTGAGTTTATAACCTTGGTAAACGGTCTCGAGAAGGATCGAGTCGAGCCATTTACATGACAATGGCCCATTTAGGTGTCGTTTCTGTTCACGAAACAGCCGTGAACCAAATACGAATTAAGTACACGCAGAAAAACGGTCAAAAGGAAGCGAGGGAGGTAAACGAAAGCCTCACGCACAGACTGACGGCTGCCTAACGTCACTCTGCCGTGTTGTTGTCCAGAAAACGTCCCGTTTCCTGTCTCTCCCCAGTCGCTGCGGTTCAGTACACACAGAACGTGCCATCTCACACGTTTGTTTGTCCCTCCGCCGATGACGTCGTCAGAATCGCAACTTTCTCGCATATTTTTGCGATGCCTCCAAACAGAATTCAGATCTGGGTGCAGATTTTTAACATTCGTTTCCTGCTTCGCCCCCCCTCTCTCTCTCTCCCTCTCTCTCGCCCCTCCGACGGCCACGTGGTGAACAGAGGTGGCGAGGAACGACACCTGCTCGGAGCTGCCGGAGATCACCAACGGCTGGAAGAGCACGTCCCACCCCGACCTGAT
>OMNV01009841.1:72344-85805 GCA_900303265.1 Brotula barbata | reverse complement strand
AAAAAAAAACATACTTTTGGTGTTTTGGGGTCCAGTTGTGTCTTCGCATTGTCTGAGATATTCAGACCAATCCAGGCTCTTCTTCTTCTTTTTGAAGAAAAGATCTGACAAATTCCTGTATTTCAAATGGACATTTTAATCAGTTCAGAAACCATGAAATGACATTCATTTATTTATTTATTTATTTATTTATCCATTACTTAAGTGCTTCCAATGCTTAAATGCTCTACAACTACTGAACCCAGCTCACCTCTTCCTCCTTACTGGATGTGACCAACAAGTGGCCGTTCATACTTTCACAAAGATCTTCACTCTGCTGCCACCATTTCTTGGAGGTGGCGCGCTCATAACAACTGCATTCAAACGATTTCCCGCGGCAGACTGTTCTTGCTTTGATTTCTTGATTTGCCAAAACAGAACATTATGTGAATATATTGCAATACAACAGCACAACACAACAGAGATAGACCCTACAAAGTCAGTGTTCTGCTGTGGGAAGGTTGTTATGAAACTATTGTGTCTACTATCCACTACGCAAGTTGAGTTTAAGCAGACTGATACAAAAACTGCCCTGACATGCTGACCTCTTTGGATGAACCAATAAATTAGGGGAAGAGGGCAGTGTTTGATGCAACTGTGTTGATTTATGTGATTATTAGAATGATATGGTACAATGTCAAAGATGATGAGCAAGATTGTGAAAAGTGCATTTTATATTTTCAAATATTTCACTCACCACAAAACATCGTCCGTAGCCGACTGTTATTGGCCATTAACCGTTCTCTCGTTTGGCTCAGTTTGCCATTTTCTTCTTGCAACTTGTTCAGCTCTTTTGTCCAGATGAACTTGTCCTTGCTCACTGTCAAGGCAGGGTGATCAAGAAAACATGAACTGAATATCAGAATATGTCCTTATTAACAATATGAAGAAGCATTTGTACATAACTGCAATGAATTCAGCAAACTCACATTGGACTCTGATGCCAATGATTGTAGCCAGGAGAACTAGACACAGAAGGCTCAGAAACACTGTGACTGCATTCCTCCTTCCTGATTTCACCATGGACACTTGAGAAACAACTCATCAACATCAGAGGCAGATTATATAATGACAATACATTAAAGTTGATTAAATTCCCCTGTTTTTGTATATTGCTAATATAACATGATGTTTTGATTTTCTCTACTTGGCGATATTAAACAGAAATACCCATTCCAAAATGTTTATTATATGTTTGAATCATCTGTACCAGTAAATCATAATAACTATCAAACCAACAACTTCAAAGTATGAATCCCACACAGAAACCAAAAAAAGAACAGAAATGGCTCTTACACTAGTGCTATAACCAGTCTTATATATTTAAAAGATGAAAATTGGTACTCATGTTTCTGTCTGCTTCTTGTGATCCTACCTGGTGGCTGAGCCTCTGCTGGTGCTGCATTTTGTGCGGGTGTGCCCTCCATCCAGGGATTCTCGTATACATTCAGGCTTCCTGAACTGACATAAATGTCCACAACCTTTTCATCTCTGTTGGGCTCAAGAGAGTGGAACGTCTTGGGTCTTGTATTGCTGTATATATTCTCTGACATGTTTTATGTGTTCTTTCTGATGCAATACCAATATGGTCTAATGTGTCTGAAAGAGGCTGGTGCATAAAAGGGAAGAACTTTAAAAAAAGAAAAGGAAATCATTGTGCGTGACTGCTGGTTCCTCTTCCGAGAGTCACCTGAACATTGATAACCTTTACTGTCATTGGTACTCGCCACCACTTTGCAATAATGCAAGTTAAGAATGTAACTATGCACGTGTGAGACCGAAAGATAGAATGGAAGAATAACCTTTGTTCCACCTACTTTCAAGACCTTATATAAACAGAATTAGGCCCATGACACCAGGAGTCGGAACTTCCCGCACTCTAACACAGGGTTACTTTTGGCTCGTCCACTTGCCTTCAACGCCTCAGTGTATTCTGGATTATGACGTCACCCTTCAGGCTCTGATCATCACTGCAGTCTAAATAGGATGACTCAAACCAAAAGGGTCATGAGGAATAGGAGAACGTAATTGTCCGAACCTTGCTGGACAGCATACATATTAACGACAGTGCTTACCAGTGCTGGACAGGTCACACCAACTCTACAAAATGTTGCAAATGTACTTGGGGTAACCTATGATGCTTCAGTACAGATATCTTCTAATGGAACTCCTACAGTCCAGACCATGAGGTAACTACACTTCTGGCTGACTGGGACCTTCCCTCTGTAGAAAATGGAAACCCCTGTTCTGCATAAGCATGGGAAATGGCATCTACCTACCAATGTCACACGGACATTTCCTGCTTAGAAAGCTATAAGCCCAATCTTGCCTTTCCACAGCAAATGAAAAGCTCAGAATGAGACTTCCTTAGAGGCTGGGTAGGATTTAAATATTTAGCTTTGCCATGACTGAACACAGGGTGAGAGGTTTGGAACCGACTCACCTCCCATTCCTGATTTATGGACTGGAGATTAAGCTGCTTTGGCAAGAAGGAAGGATTATGCCAAAGTGACACCCCTGTGCTGTCTGCACCACAGTAAGCTGTCATCACTAACAGAGAGAGCACACAGCTCCCCAACCGATTTAGCAAAGCAGAACAGCCAAAAGCCAAAGGAGGCCAAAAGAAAGGTGTCTTAAGCAACAAAGCCTTCAATTCTAAAGCAGCAATAGGCTCATGTGAGACTCTCCTTGAAGACTTCAATACAAGAGGCAAATCCCAGCTTCGGGTGCAACTGGACACAAACTCCAGGCTCCACTCGGGCTGGCCATTGATCCCCCCATGAAATGGCGAAATGAAATGAGCATAAGCTTTAAATGTATTAGCTGCCTTTCCCTGCAGGAAGCAAAGTAGCACCGACAAAAGACAAGAAACTAGTTCTTATTCAAGGCAGAAGACCAGTCTGAAAAGATTTTCCATCTTAGGCAGTACTTTGCTTGAGTTGATGAGCTCTGCCATTGCTCAGTGTCTCTCGGTGCTGAGAAGACCTGTCGGAGCCCTCTGTAATGTTTTTAGAACTGTGACAGCCTGACAACCTTAAACCAACTCATATAACCACATTTTCCTGAATGAGAGTAAAGTGCAGCTGACATGAGTTGAGTGTTTAAAAAAAAACGTTTTCAAATTTCACTTGGAACTAGAAGTGTCCAAGACACAGGCTCTCCCCATTACATCTACCATACAATAGAGGTGGACTACAAATACAAAATCTTATATTTTTGGTGTTTATGGGCCGAATGTAACAGAGGAGGATTGGTCAAAGGCTTGCTCTTTAGTTTAGACCAAAACAGTAAACACACACTCCAAATTATTGCAATATAAATGGCTAACCAGTCAGTATCACTCCAGGCTGCATCACTTTAACCCTAATATTTGCGACACATGCATTAAATGTGACCACCAGAAGGGGTCTCTGTTTCATTTCATTTCTTACAGATTTTTTTCCTCTTAAAAAAGTACTGAATCTGATCAGACAAGTTATTGATGAAGAGGTTCCTCTTACTCGCAAATTATATATTTTGAATATTTATCCTGTTGATTTTGTTACTACAAACAATGTAAGGTACCTGCTCAATATTTGTTTTCTGGAAGCCGAACGATGCATTGCTTGCTCATGGAAGGAATAGACAACCTGTGGAATCTCCCAGTGGCTGAAAGGCATGACTTTTCACCTTGCTATTGAAAAGACTTACTCAACCAAGAACGAGTTGGACATTCTGAAGCCAATCTGGATTTTTTTTTATGATTTATTGGAACTGATTTGATGGCTCGAAAGATGGACCAATGTGACTGATAACAGGTTTGTTTTTTGGGGTTTTATGTTATTTATTTATTTACTACTTTCTTCTTTTTATTAATAGGTGTTAGTCACAAAGCTCTGTATTGCTGTGGTTATATTCACATCTGTTGTTTGGAGGTTAACATATTATTGTTCTTGTTTTTTTTGGAAAAGTAAATAAAGAGATGTATCCCAAAAAATATTTGAGAGATGGACTGTGCACAGGTCAGACCCACAACAGCAGGACAGTTGTGTTTGGATGCCAAATCTTCATCCGGGCTGAAGGCTTGACGAAGGGGTCGCATATAAAATATATATATATATACATATACATATACATATACATGCTACGTACATAAATTCAATATTAACATTGACATTAATACGTAAATTTCAAAAGCTGAAAACAAACTAAACATGTAATACTAAAAAATATATTTATTGTACATCCTTTCTTGGAGTCGGTACATTAACCCTCTAGTAACTAAATTATGTTTCTAACTAAACTGAACTTGGCTTTCGAATTTTACACTTAAAGTAGTGCCACAGCACGACATGTAGACGACGCGCATTGATACACGTGTAACGGATCCAGATGACGTCATATCCGTCTCTCCAGACTTTTGTCTGCCGGCATTTTCTTTTTATTTTGTCCGTGCAGATCTTGGCTGGAAATTATTTTTTCTGTTATTTTCACGGACTGAAGCTCGTTCCTCGTTATTTCCGAAGCCTGCTCTACAATGCCCGGGTTTTCAGACAGAGATCGTGGCAGAGATAGAGGGTAAGCCAAGTGTCAATTTTTAGCGTTAGCCAAAACGAACAGCTTGGTTTATCGGAAATGCTAACTGTCATACCTAAATGGCACGCATTGTACCACCTTTTCTATTATAAATGACAAGTGGCTACAGCCATACTTTTTACATTCATGACAGTTTTCGTGATATTTAGTCGTTCTCGCTACACTGTAATCTGTCTGTTTTTCTTTGCCGGTTACAGTTAAAATGGCAGCTAATGTCTGTCGGTGGCCCTGCGGGTTTGCGTGCTAACCTGCTGTCCGGCTATGTGACGCAGTGGTATCTGTTCACCGTATTATTTACATTCCGGTGGCGTAGGGCGAATAAAACCTTTATCTCGCGGATATTTTAACTGTAATGCGGATGCAACAAACGCATTGTTGCGGGCTGTATTACATTCGTTTGTGCCAGTTTCATGCAACTTACGATACAAACTGACCGGCTCACTGCTAAACATTAACGGGATAGAGCGAACTGTGCTTTTTCTGCTATGACGGGTCAAAATGTCTACCTTTAAATGAGAACTGTGGTTTCGACATGCCTTTTTTTTAATTAGCACTATGCCCGGTGAAGACATTTATTGTTCTGTTTTCTCTGGTATGAAGCAACGGCACGTCAACATCCCTCCATTCAATTGGTAATTTAGGCCTCTGAATTCATAGGTTTGCAAACACAGTGGCCATTCAAGTTGTTTTACAAAGGATATAAAACTAAATTAAAATTAACAAAAATTTTTTTTTAATTGTTTACAAAGTTTAAAATTTAGCCAAAATGATAATACATTTTCTGTGCAGTAGACTAGTCGGCAATATATTAAAAACATTGTGAGTCAGTGTGTCATATAACTGAGTTTTGACAGGTTTATTGAGGAGAATTTAGGTTTTAGGTCTCTAGTCGAGCACGGGGTGGTAATACACAAATAAGCTGGTTTGCAAACCACCAAATATACAAAAAGTAGTGGTAGTAGTGGTAATAACAGTAGTAGTATTAACACACCAAGTGATACAATTATTAATATATGACAGTTAGACCATGCATACCTGCCCAGCACTATATTAGACTAAAGAAAGAGATGGCAATAGCTAAAATTATAATTTTTTCTAATTTTCTTTGCTTATTGCTCGTCAAATTGTCAGAATTAATCAACACTAATATGTAGTAAGATTGTCACAGGTGCAGACTCTGAGCTTAAGTACAAATAAACCATATTGGAATTTTATTGTAGCCACTCTGTACATAAACTTTTGTGTAACAGAAACTTGTGCTTGTGATCAAAATACATAGCAAAATGTTCAAACCTGACAGTTCAGTTTGTTTCAAATAAGTGAACATGATCATTTCCACCATATTATTTATTATTTATTTATATTTTATATACATATTATTATGTTTCATGTATTAAATTTTGTTTTGTACCAGCAATTAGGCCTGCACATAAACATGTTAGTTTTATTTAAGAGAAACAAAGAATGATTGAGGTGGTCACATTAAGAAAAGTAAAAACAATTCAGTGCCCAAATATGTCAGTACATAATTTCAGCTCTAAGTTTCTCTTTTTGTAATATGTTTACATTTACCTATTAACCAAAGCAATGTACAAGTAAGAAGCCAATCAAGAGAAAACATTGAGAAAGCCACTTTACAGGTCAACTGGACATAAGTTCCATAGGTGTATGCAGATGCATCCCCTCTGTGAAGGCCTTGGTTTGAGGCTTTTGAATAATTTCCCAGTTTGAAAGACAGTGCCTGTAAATGAGGGCAGGGCTATAGAACGACAGTGATATGTACCAATGGTAGACACTTCGTCAGCAGTAAGAAAATTGGATTATTAAAAAGTCAGATCGCTTCATAATCAAACCCCAAGCTTGCTCCCCCCTGGCTCATAAGCACAGTCTGATGTAATCCGTTGATATTTGAGCATGCCACGAGTGATACCCAAACAGCCGGTAACTTTTGACAGGTGAATTGTTAGGCTGTTTGAACAACAAAAACAACAACAGGAAAAAGTTACAGCTTGGATTAAATTACAGTTATTGGATTTTACTCTCGAAACTTTTCTTGCATTTATGATAATGTTACGAGTGTACTTGCCGTCAAATTGAGTTAATCACCGGGTTCACTGTCCCTCCTCTGCTGTGTTGAGCTCCATGTGTGTCTGGTGGCAGGTGCACCCATGGTGAAGCAGAGGAGAGAAAGTCTGCACCATAGAGAATGTTTATTAATGTAATTTACTGAATTTATGTGAAGTCGTTTAATTTCAGCACAGTGTGAGACTGTATATTGTGTTTTGAAGTCATTTATGATGGCATTGAGTTTCTTTTCTCTGTGCCACCATGGGCGGGCTGCTGCTCCACACACAGAGCTTAGCAGAGCTGTAATGTTAAAATAGGTCATTAAATATCGGCAATAATTGTTGATTTTGACCGATATGAAATTTTCTATTTTGTGATAACATTTTTGTCTGTATTGCCCGACCTTACTGTAAATCTTGTATAATTATAATTCCCATCATTTGGTTTGCGTGTGGTATTTTTTCATCTCTGCCTGCACTTTGCACTCTTTCCCTTTTACACCAGATATGGTGGAGGGCCCCCCCGGTTTGGTGGTGGCGGAGGAGGAGGCAACAGGGGTGGACCTCCTCCTGGGAAGTTTGGCAACCCTGGTGAAAGGCTACGAAAGAAACACTGGAACCTTGATGAGCTTCCAAAGTTTCAAAAGAACTTCTATCAGGAACACCCAGATGTCACACACCGGCCAATTGTAAGACCTGTTTCATTTGACTTGTGCACACTATTGCATGTGTGATGGGTATTGATAATGAGATGTTGTGTCTGCTTTTATTTGCAGCAAGAGGTTGAACAGTATCGCAGAAGTAAAGAAGTTACAGTCAAGGGCAGAGATTGCCCCAAACCAATTGTAAAATTCCACGAAGCCACTTTTCCAAGTGAGTGAAAAATTCACGCTCTACTAAGAAGATAGGATCGTTTTTGTTTTATTGCTGGCAGATTATGTACAGAAGAGAATGTCACGTTTGACACTATTGCCACAAGTTTCGAATTTGGTCTCACTTGCAAATCTACTTTTACAGGCTATGTCATGGATGTTATTGTGAAACAGAACTGGACTGAACCAACTCCGATTCAGGCTCAGGGGTGGCCAGTTGCTCTTGGTGGCAAAGACATGGTTGGCATCGCGCAGACTGGGTCAGGGAAAACCCTTGCAGTAAGTCAAGTGGTCGCCGCTGCTTCAAAATGTTTCTTCCCTGTCCATCTTGAAAAACATTCCAGACACTAAGTGGCATACAAGTGGAAAAAGTAAATATGTTCAGAAATAATAGCATGATATCAACAAGCACTTCCACCATGACAATGTTCAGGTTTCCTTGGATACGCGGTACGTTGGAAACAAAAAAAAGTAGTATTGCTTCTTAATCAGATTTTCCATTACCCCACTACATGTCATTTGCATAACAATTATTGTTGTTGTTGTTGTTGTTATTAATAATAATAATAATAATAATAATATAATTTTAGCTGCAGTGCTAGTTGACATTTGCAATTGCTTTTTATTGGTGGACAGTTGTTCCTGAATTGCTGGTTTGTAAAGTTTTTCAGTGATTTTGTTTTGCTGGGCTGCACAGCAGTAAATAAAACTCACAGCATTTTTAGTTTTGGTCATTTGAGTAGCTTGTAGCCTGCTGACATGTTTGTAATAAATGGCAAATTGTACCACTGGCGATTATTGTAAGTGATCAACTGTGCAAAAACAGTATGTATTTTTAGGTTAGAACTCAGTCCTTCATTTTTCTTTTTTAGTACCTTCTGCCTGCAATTGTGCACATCCAACATCAGCCGTTCCTGGAGCATGGAGATGGACCTATTGTGAGTTATATAAGACTTTTTTTGTTGTGAGTGATCCTTAAGTTTGTATTAGGGAAGGGGCATATTGTGTTTGTAAGCATGCAACACACTGATAAATCACACATTTTTCAGAATAATAAACAATTTTTGCATTTTCCCACAGTGCTTGGTGTTAGCACCAACCCGTGAGCTGGCCCAGCAGGTGCAGCAAGTATCTGCTGAGTATGGGAGGGCCTCCCGTCTCAAGAGTACTTGCATCTATGGTGGGGCACCCAAGGGACCTCAGATTAGGGACCTAGAGCGAGGTATACTTACTTTGCCATGTTAATACTGGTCACTGCATTTTTTCTACTGAATTTATCCATAACAGATGGTTTGCCTTCTGCATGACAGTGTGATGAGCTCAGGTAGGATTGAAACTGTCTTGTTCAGTTAAATTTACGAATTGTCAATTGTGTGTTTATTAAAGGTGTTGAGATCTGCATCGCCACCCCAGGTCGTCTCATTGATTTCCTGGAGTGTGGTAAGACTAATTTGCGGCGGTGCACCTACCTCGTGCTGGATGAGGCTGACCGCATGCTGGACATGGGTTTTGAACCACAGATCCGCAAAATAGTGGAACAAATCAGGGTAAGGAAAAGCTGTAATTCCCTTTCGCTTCACTGGAAACAATTGACATTGCTGTTGAAGCACTTAACTCTCAATAAGGAAAGTGTTACAATGCAGACATTTATAGCTACACAGCAGCTGTAACTATTGCATATATGTTGTGTAAGAAGTTGATGTCAAGTTGCATAAATGGACCACAGTGGGAAATTATGTTCATACAGTATACTGTGACACTGAAACTGAAATGAAAACAACCTGCAGCTGATACAGAACACTGAAGTACGAAAGAAATGCAGGTCTTTGGTTGCTTTTAAATGAACAAAATTGGTGAACCATCGGACTGAGTGTGATTGAGATCTATGGTGTTGTTACCTTACCCCGCCTCACATCTTTTGCAGCCAGACCGTCAGACCCTGATGTGGAGTGCCACCTGGCCTAAGGAGGTTCGTCAGCTGGCTGAGGACTTCCTCAAGGACTATGTTCAGATCAACATTGGAGCACTGCAGCTCAGTGCCAACCACAACATCCTGCAGATAGTTGATGTTTGCAATGACGTAGAGAAGGAAGACAAGTGAGTGGACAATTCTTCTTCTGTATCTTTGACGAAGGAACTTTATACAAAATTTCTTCCGATATTTTTTATTTTTTTAACTAACCAAGGAGTTAGTCTGTTGTGAAAGGCTCATGTTAAGTTTTATTTTTCACTCATCTAGACTGATCCGTTTGCTGGAGGAGATAATGAGCGAGAAGGAAAACAAGACCATAATTTTTGTGGAGACCAAAAGACGCTGTGATGAGCTCACCAGGAGGATGCGAAGAGATGGGTAAGGACCCCCAGATACAGCCAGCCTTAAAGATGTCTTGGGAGTCTATTCACATTTAGGTCATAGCAAATGATATACTATACTTTGCTTTTGTGTTCATTCTTGCTCATTTTAATTGGACATGTTTTGACTACCTGCCATTAGACTGTTTTTGATCCCAACTGTGTCTTTCACAGGTGGCCAGCAATGGGTATTCATGGAGACAAAAGCCAGCAGGAGAGGGACTGGGTCTTGAATGGTGAGCAAGAGCACAGAGCAAGTTTATATTTTAATAAAAGTTAATCTCAGGGATGTTTTAAAGAATTTTTGTGAGGCTGATCTGTCACTCTGTCCTTTTTGTCTTTAGAGTTCAGATATGGCAAAGCTCCAATCCTCATCGCAACAGATGTTGCTTCCCGTGGCTTAGGTCAGTATGTCTTTGACAAGCCATAACTTATTTCACTTTAATGTTACACTTATTTTAAAGAAAGTGTTTTGCTTTCTTTAACTCTTCTATGCATTTTCTGAGTTTTTCTCACCTTAAGGTGGAGTCTTTGTGGCAGGCGCTAGGCATGACAGTCCCAGGCCTCGAGAGGGAGAAGGAGGACATATTGGAATTGCTCCACTGGCTTGCCACCCAGTGGGCCTAGAGAGGTGAAAGCTCTTGTGTGCCAGTGATCTTCAAAAGGCTGTGTGGCTAAGCCTTTGTCTCTGATATGTTGTTGAAATACACATGCATCTGTTCTCAGTCCATGGATTTTACCTGACAAATGCCATCCAGCTGTTTCCAACTCAAACGTAAAAAAACCAAAGATATGCTTGTTGCTGTGACTTTTGCCTTGCATGCTGCTGTGTTAGAGAGCGTTGTATTGCAAGTCACTTGTTTGAGATTTGGAACAATCGTTACCTTTTGGAGCTTGTACCACACAGCATGGGTGCTTGTGAGCCTGTCTAAGCTTCCGGTTGTCTTTTCCCCCCATCAAAGTGCTGGATTTCTTGAAATGGAGAGAGCAGTTAAAAATCTTGACACTGAAAATTAATGAGACCTGGCACATGTGTTTAGAGGGTTGTGGGAGTATCTAGTCAGAGGAGAGTGTGAGACAGCTCAAACCAAAGTTCCTCCCTCGCCTGCGTTTTAAAGTCATGTCGAGACCTGCCTACGAGAGACATTTTCTCAAGTGAACACTGGCTTCTTGGAAGATCTTGCCTTGATGAGACTGATGAGGGGGTGGGGAAATGCTATGTGCTCGCTGAGGGGTCCCACATGGTTCAAATCTTGGGCCTTCTTCATTTTTATATCAGCCCCGGTCAAATTAGTACTTGGTTAATTTGGTCTTGGCAAGATGTGCAGTGTGGCCTTTAATATCAAGCTTTTTACGAGAGTGTACTGGGAAAAAGGGACCTGCCTATGTGTACCACAGAATGGTCCTATATTGGCACATGAGGAGGCCCCAGTGCATATCGTGGCCCAACTGCGTAGAAGCTCCTGGAAGTCACTTGACAATTTGTGGGGGATTTCGCTGCATTGGGAAAGGACTAGTGAATGCATACTCCGTAATGGTAAGACTTAAATTCATTTTTTTTTTCTCCCTTGGTTACAAGTGGGAGACTGAAAGCCGTTTGGATGTTTTTGATTATGGTAAGCTATTGGAGTGTGCATCGTTTCTCTCTTCCCACAGTAGTATTCCCGTGGAGTAGCTATGTACATACTCTTATGTTGTTTAACAAACTTTCTCCACAGCCTAATGACCACTTCCTTCCCCCAGCCCTCATGGTTGCTAACTTGTCCCTTTGATCTGGCTGTTGTGGTGTGCAAAATCCTGTGTGGCCTCCTTGTGTTGTTTTGCCACACTGCAACACTTTCACAGATGTGGAGGATGTCAAATTTGTCATCAATTATGACTACCCTAACTCCTCTGAGGATTATATCCACCGCATTGGACGCACAGCCCGCAGTCAAAAAACGGGCACAGCCTACACCTTCTTCACCCCCAACAACATGAAACAAGCCAGTGACTTGATCTCTGTGCTCCGTGAGGCCAACCAGGCCATAAACCCTAAGCTGATCCAGATGGCAGAAGACAGAGGAGGTAAACGGTGGAATGTGTCTACATTAATTAACCAATTGAGACTTTGTTCCATTATTTGTCACCAGACGTTTTCAAGGAAAATAAACATGAATCATTTAGTAGCCAGTTAGAGATAGCATGATATTGGTTTTATTTTTTTATGTGCCCTTAAATACTCTGATTTTACAAAATTCCATAATCTTCAGGTAATATGTCTGAACTACATCACTGACTTTTTCTTATTAAGTTGTGTTCTGGACATGAGGGGAGCGTTTCAACGAGCAATCTGGCAGATTCTAGGTTTTATAGGCCTTTGAATAGATCCTTATGGAACCCTGTGCTATTACTTCAGTGGTACAAAAATAAATAAAAGTGAAAAGTGTCTTGTTTGTATGCCCCACATTTATATGGATACAACAGGAAAATGCCATAGGTTAACACTTTCTGAGATAATGATGAATCTAGTAAACTTATTTGATTATTTGCTGCAGAGTGGCATTCAGCTGGGTGAAACGGGCACACCATTCCATGAGTGTCCATTCAAAGAACAGATAAGTCCAGAAAGCTCCAACTTACAAACTTATAAGACAAATGTTAGTGACCTGGGTTGCACACCACAGATTTGACAGTTGTGAAATTTTGTATAATTGCAGGGTGGGCACTTAAAAAATGTAGAGGTGTGTACATATAATTGCTATTTTTAATATAGGTTCAGTCTTGTAATTCTCTGGACCAACAACCCTCTTCTTTCTTTCATCCCTCGTTTTACTTTCCTGTCATACAGGTCGTGGAAGGGGGGGAAGAGGTGGCTACAAGGATGACCGTCGGGATAGGTATTCCGGGGGTGGGAGGAGCAATAACTTTGGTGGTGGTAGCTACAGGGACAGGGACAGTGATAGAGGGTTTGGTAGTGGGCCAAAGAATACCTTTGGTGGCAGTAAAACCCAGAACGGTGGGAACTATGGAGGTAATAGTGGTAATTCTAGCAGTAGCTATGGTAATAACAATTACAACAAAAGCAATGGACAGGGTAATTTTGGTGGTCCGGCAAATCAGGTGGGTGCTTTTGGTAACCAGAGCTTCCGCGGTCCTCCCCAGTTTGGGGCAATGCAGAGGGCTGCTCAGAATGGCATGAACCACCCACCATTTCCTTTCAACCCCCAGCCACCTCCACCACAGGCCCAGCAGCCACCACCCCCACCACCAATGGTGCCCTACCCAATGCCCCCACCGTTCCCACAGTAGATATGATATACCCCCAGTTTGTGGAACCAACATGATTTTTGTTTCGTCTTGAAATCTTCCAGTATGATGATGATGATGATGTTGTTATACTTTGTACTGTTTAACATGATTTTGCTTACAGCAGGTTGGAATTATTCAGTAAATCCAGAACCTTAAATGGAGTCATTGATAGGTCTCTGTAGTGCAACTATAATTGGTGCACTTTTCCGTGACAGTTTTTTTTTTTTTTTTTTTTTTTTTTTTTTTTATTCCTTTAATTTTTTTTT
>OMNV01009841.1:2658-72324 GCA_900303265.1 Brotula barbata | reverse complement strand
TTTTTTTTTTTTTTTTTTTTTTTTTTTTTTACATTCCTCAGTAATTTATTTTTACTAGGTAATGCAGTGTTTTAAGTTGTGGTCTATTGATGTTATGATGCTCATAATATAAAGGGTGAGTGTGACCCTTTAAATAAAAAAATAAATAAATAAAAAAATAAAAGTAAGGAAATGGAAATCTTGTGTTATTTTCTCTCTGGGAATTTGGGAATGTGGATGTAGAATTCTGGTTTGATGTGCATCATTGGTACCAAATCACAAATGCACAACACTTATATTATGAGTTAATAATTGAACACACCTTAGGCCAAGGACACTGGTCAAGTCAAGACAATCTTGTTCTCTTTAGATTTTACCTCCCATGTTTGGCACAACTGCACTCCACCGTGGTGGTCCTGGATCCTCAAGCAAGTTTATTCATCACATTTAATTCCTAAAATGTAGTACATCAACCCTTTGTTTGAAAAGCATTACATTTTTGAATTCTCTTTATTCTAAATGTATTGGGTGATATTATCCCCAGAATGCATCCTGTTTCTTTTGGTATCTTTGGAAACTGAACTGCATCGATAAAGAAGATGTAACCATTGGTAGTTCAGAAAGTTTGTTGTTCAATAACTTATTTTGAAAGGAAACGTTTAACCCGGAAGTGTGAGAATCAGTACCGGATTATCTCATGTTTAACGATGTTTAGATTTGGGTATCTTCAACTTTTTCGAGCGTGTAATGAAAACGTGTGTAAATAACTAACCGTAATGCCTCATCGACGCCCGTAAAACTATGAGGATGTCAAGCAGGTTCCTCAGCTGGAAATGTTTAAAATGATTCTACAGACTTGCAGCTAGCTGGTAGCCGATGTCAGACATTAGTGTGCGCTGAGCAGCGTGAGTGGAAACCTGAGACTTCGTAGTCTGTGTGTTTTCACGAACCATATAAATCGTCTCTTTTTGTCGTTCAGTCGTTGTAGAAAATCAAGAATTAGATTAATTAGAATAGACAAGGTCGTCTCAAATTAAATAAGCATTAGATGTTTGCAGATGAGTAAATATTTTAATGCTTAATCTGTTTGGAGGTGTGTGAATGTTTTCTACAAGGAATTATCCGTTCAGTGAAACTTTAGGATTTTCTCCATGCTATGATGTTGCCTCGTAGGGTCAGAAACTTACCAAGCCTCGTGGCTCTGCAGCCCACCAGGGGGCGCTGTGCTAGACCAGGCTCGACAAATGATGTTTCTGACCAAGTGAAGACGTCACTGCAGCTCTGCGTAGACAGACATTACATCTCCCCTGGTCAGACTAACACAGAGTGGTTTCAGCGTGGCCTGGGCTGCTGCTATGGGCCCCTGGGCACGGAACTCAGGAGGAACCTGCTGGATCAATGGTGGGACTCAGTGAGCAGGTCCACAGCTCAGGTTTTTGGAATAAGTACAATGTGCAGCAGCCAGCACAGTGGAGGACAAGGACAACAGAGGATTATTGAACTTGGGAGACTAAATCAAATACTAAACCAGCAAAAGCTGAGTAAAGATCAGCTCATCCAGGAGATACACAAGCTCCTGCAGAAGTCTGCGTCTTTGAGGACAAACCTTCTTCAAGGTAGAGTGTTGAATCCCATGTCAGAAACTATAATGGCAAAAGAGAAAAGTAGTACATTGAATTTCTTGCATCCATCGGACTTTTTTAATAAAGCAACATTTCGACATTGGTCATGCTGATTTTCTTTCGTTGCCCAGAGTTTGTTTGTCCAGCACCTGAGCCCAACTTGAGTGGATGTTTGTATCACCTTGCTGTTTTTTTGTCAAAAATTATAAACTTTTACTTTGACAGAAGCAAGTCAATTTTGTTCCTTTAATTATTACCGTGCCACAACAAAAATGTTTGCCATTTAATTCAGTGCATTTGCGTCTGTCTTCAAGCTGTGTCTCAACTAATTCCACGCAACATTCAAAGGTGTAATTGGAATGTTGCTCACAAAATTCTTGCTCAGTTAGACTGTTCAACTACGGAAAGATTTCTCAAATGCACTTAACAAATGTGGTTTAGTGAGACACACCTGGTGTATCCTTCCTAGCCTCGCATGTGTCAGAAACCATGTGGTACAATAAAGAAGACATCTAAATGAGAACGTTGAGATGAGAACGGGAAAAGTTGTGTCACACTAAGAATATGGACTTTACAACTTCTTCAGCTGCAGAAATGCATTTTCCGAGTTGGACAATTGGTATTTCCCACTTTTGCAGCCTGAGACCAGTCTTTTTTTCCTTTGAAGGATGCAGCCTGCATTGCAGTACAAATTCTTCGAGAATACGTCCCAAAATGTAATTCCCATGACCTAATGTTGTCTTGATGACCTACCAGGATCTTTCATTGTGTTGTTATCAGCTGCCTTGGAGCAGTATGTCCCCTCGTTGGAGTTGGTCAACAGGAAGTTGCCCTTTGGCCTGGCTGAGTCTGGTGTGTGCTTCCCCTCCTCAGATGGCTCTGGTTGGTGAGGCTTCATATACAGCCTGGCATGTAATATGTGGCTGTCTTGTGACATATGTGACATATACTTGCATATTACTGTTGCATATTACTGTTGTGTAAATATTCTATGATTAATGAGTTCATGTATATATATATATATATATATATATACTGTATATATATATCTGAATGAAAAATACTATATGTTGACTGATTCTGTTAGATCAGTCCGTGACTTCATTAGTAAAATCATTTATATTTATGTTTGTGAGTGAAGTAGAACAACAAAGTGTTTAGTTTTGTTTCATTTATTCAGGCTGCAGCACAGACCTTACCAGCAGTCCATCAGATCTGTTATTGGACATGAGAAAAATAAATTGTTTCATTTATGACATACACAATTAATTAATCAACCACTAGTGAGTGAACTGCAGCAGGATTTGCAGGTTAATCACTCTACTGCACATCGATGCTTAGTTTGGACAAGTGCTAGATTGTTGTAACATTACCATTCTAAATTCCATTGTAGAATAAAGTATATGTGTGTCTGTCATTCTAACTGTCATGTATATTGCTCGCTTTCTGCCAGCCCGGTTGAAGTCACTCAGACGTCTCTAGTATGGTTCTGCTCCCCCAGAACATCGTCCCAATGGCTCGACCACTGGGCACGACAGAGGCTGAAGTGGTGGAAGAAGGTGTGTGTGTGTTTCTCAGATAATGATAAAGGTGGTAAATCCAACTACAATCATTACATCACATCACCTGGTGTCTTTATCTTCTTCAATCTTTCCTTGTCTAGTTCGCCTCGTCTCCATCAGACTTCAGCAGCAGTGATGTACCAGAGGAGGAGTTGGATGGGACAGCATCTCGTGGTGTGAGAATCGTCTACAGTTTTCCATGGGGACAGGAGCCCCTGGAGACACTATGGAATCGAGGAGACGCTGAACTGCTGCTGATGCACAAAGGAGTCCGCAGCAAACTACAGGTTATAGTGCTCGAACCAAGTAGTGTCTTATTGTGGACGCTGTCATACATCTAGACTCCATTTCTGTGTTGTATCTTTGAAACATCTGTCACTGAAAAGTAGCATTACACTCTACAGAACATATACAGCTGCACCATACATGTAGAAACAATAGCTGACAGAATCGTAGAGAGATGGAGAACTAAGGTCTGAGTACATTGGCAATAAGATAAAATAATACAGATGAAAACAAAAAATCAATTAATAATAAAAATTTAATTTAAGCGAGGCATGCAACATAGAATCTTGACTTTTGCCTCAACAAATCTGTTATTTTCAACATGTTACAGTGTCGAGACGGGCGCAAGTCAGTTCCTCACGTCATCTCTGTAACTGGGAACATGGACCGTGGTGTGATGGCGTATCTCTACAACTCACTTCAGCAGTTGAGGAGAGAGCACAGCAAACAGAAGCTGCAGCAGAGAAAGGTGACGAAGCAGCAGGAAATTTTGTAACTAATATTTTCACCTCACCCTTCAGGTTTTGTATTGCAATTATTTTTATTTACAGTAACATACAGTGTTGATTTTAGGTTCTGAAGTTACATCCCCTGTTGGCTCCAGTCAAAGTGGCTTTGGACATAGGTAGAGGAGCCACAGTGGAGCTGAGGCAGGTATGCAGAACTTCTATTCGCAGAATATATAAAATATTATGGTATATTAATTTTTCTATTAAATTAAACTTCTCTGATTACACTTCTAAAACCCTGGTTTCATAGTGCTTTATGACAATGTGCGTTTATCATGACTATCACTAACTTAGTGAGGGATTCATTTTTAGGTTTGTGAAGGTCTACAGCACGACTTACAAGAGGCTAAAATATCTGTTTGGCCTGGATATCTGGATACTGTGCCAACATCAATGGAGCAGCTGAATACCAAGTAAAGTGCTATAAGAATTGTATTGATTGGATTCCCTAGTCAAACTGTGTTATGTTACTAAATATGCAATGAAGACGCTAATTCCTTGTAAAATCTGGGAAGCCTCGCTTTGGGTATTATTTTTCCTGCCTGCATACAGATTCTCCACTACATTCTTTCAGCTACTTTACATTAAAAATTTCAATTGATGTGGAAAAGATGTTTCAGGTTGTGATAAGATTGTTGCTGGTTGTAGCCACACGTACACATGCGCACACACATGCACACAAAGGAAGGGAGGCATGATAGACTCTCCATCCATCCATCATTTGTTCTGCTTATCGGAGTCAGGGTAGCAGTGCTGCTGGAGCCCATTCCTGCTGTCACCGGGCGAGGTACACCCTGTACAGGTCACAAGAGTTCATTGCAGGGCCAACCATTCACACCTATGGTCATTTTAGATACTCCAAATCACCTGAGCTGCATGTCTTTGATGGTGGGAAGAAAGTGGAGTACCCAAAGGAATTCTGTAAACAATAACTTTAAGTGTGATAGTGCTAATCATAATAAAATGGGTCACACTGATACAGCTTTCCAACTCTCTCTCTCTCATTCTTTACAGGCTGCTATGGTGATTTAATATTAATTCCTGTTTGTGTCTATCAATGTTCTGCAGGTATGATGAGATGGGGGTGCTTTTTACTGTGGTGATCAGTGAGAACACGTTGGAGAGTGGCCTCCTTCAGGTCCGCAGCAGAGACACCACTATTAAAGAGACCATGCACATCTCGGAGATCAAAGGTTTTCTCTCCAGATATGTAGCTGCTGCTGACAATGTGTGAATAGCCTTCTGTACATGGCAGGTAAAAGACTGACAGTCTGAATATGTCAGCTTTGCAACCTGTCTAGTTACAGAACTGTGAAACAATTTCATGGAAATGATTTCCTGAACTTGAGAAATATGTCTGCTGTAGAGAATGTTTGAATAAATCATTTACTTGAATTCACACAAGTAATCATTTTGTTTATGACAGCTGAGCTTTATAGTTTAAGTTAAATTTAGGCAGGAATTAAATCATTAATCTGACATAACAAAATATACCATACTTGAAATAACAAATATGTGGGTTAAATGTGTCTTGTATGCAGCAATGGGTCACGGTGAAGTTTTGGTTTAAATTTAAGAGAAATGCCCAGTGTTCCCAATGATACCAAATATGTCAGGATACATTCTGGAGAAATTGGTATAAAATTACACTGAACGCGTCTATCTAAATAAAAATACTACTGCTTAAAAAGTAGGGGTTACTGCAATTAATACATTTTTTCTTTGTTAATCTTTAATTTGGTAGATGCTTAACTCATTTTCTATGTGGTATACTAAATTATTAATGGGTTACTAATGTGAAGAGGCAAAGTAAATAAGCCTGTGCTGTTAATATTATGGAATTATATATAAATTATATATACAGCAGTAAGTCAAGATTGCCTAAATAGAAAATGCTGCATTTACTTGATTATGCAGACAATGTGTATAATATTTTTAATAATGGTGATATGTTACAGATATATTAATTTCCCGCAAGCAGAACAAGTAAGTTCATGCAGCAAAGTAAAACTTCGCTTACGTGTTTGCATGGGGATAGGAGTGCTGCCCACTGCTCCTCATAGTTAGGCTAGGTTAAATGCAGAGAAATCATTTTTCCATTGGGATAAATAAAGTACTGATTCTTCTTTATCTTATCGATGAAAAGTTGTGCTATTTTACTTAACATTTAACTTCTGATGTATCCATCATTGGATTCTTTATAATGAAGGTTTATTTCACATCCTACAGAAAATTATTTAGTTTTTCTTCCCTGTCTCTGAACCTACCGTATTCCCGATAGGAACTGAGAGTACCGTTAATCGGCAACCAAATCTCGCGATGTGCGCACGGCTAAACCACTCCCTCTACTGTCATTGGTCGAGAGCGAATCCGTCGACTAATCTGACGAGACCACGTGACTTGGCGATGAACGCCGAAGATAGAGCATATGGACATGGTGTCGCCTAACTGAACAAAGAGAAAGAAATATTTACAGTACTGCGTTAATTTCATTTTGAGTTTCTATAAATGAATTCAATGTAATGAATAATGAGCACCAGTAGTAAATAAAATTTTGATAAATTGTACTGTTGTTCTAATATGCAATTGTTAGTAATAATAATGTTCATTAATCAACACACAAGTGACTATGATCTGACGAGACATAAATAAATCAAAACTATATTTTCTAATGCGAACAAGGTGGCGGACCAATGCATACATTATAACATAGTTTGTGACGTAATGTTCGGAAACTCGGTGGGTACACGTGGTCTGGTCAGGTTTGTGGATGGAGTCGTTCCCATTATTGGTCCGCTGCATGCGTTCCACTACACTGTTAGCGTTCGGACATGGCCGCGGACAAGCAAAACGAAGCTAAAGTTCCCTCTGTGGATGATAATAAAGAAAATTTACCGGACGGAGGACTTGGACTCGAAAGTATCCTTAAAGATAACAGACTTTTCTTACTGCAACTTGCCATTTGTTGGCATCTTCACTTGGACGAATTGTGTCTGGCTCAGGAGCTAAAATTAGCTAGCTAGCTTAGTCAGTAAGTAACGTTAGGCTACGTGTCACAGTGAAGCTGCTTCAGTTCATTGAAACAGATTCACACAGCTGCTTCGTCAAAGAAGAGTCCTTTCAGCATAATGACTGTAGTCTATCAAACAGTAGATAGTTATTATGGTATCGACTTTACTCTTAATTGTTATCTTTTAAGTTTCAGTTGTAGCCACATTTTTTCACGGTACTAATCGACACCTTTGGTGCTAATGCAAAATTTGTTTGTGATAAAAATCATTGAAGTCATAGAGAGTGTGACAGTATAGTTTGTACCTTAACATGAAATTACAGTTTTGCAAATCATCAAGGAGTCCCAGCAGCAACATGGCCTCAGACATGGCGACTACCAGAGATACAGGTGAGCTGTGTCTTCTGCTACAGACCTCACCGTTGTCCTCTTTCAGTAGACAATTCTGTAACATGCTATTTATCGTTGCATGGTTTTACACGAGGGTTCCTCAGGTTTCATCTAGTAGTCAGAATCTTTTTTTTTTTTTTAAATAACTGTGTTGATGAGATAAAACATGATACAAGGATCAGTACTTTCAGAGCCCTGTGGCCTACAATACTGTATAGTGACATAGTTTATACACTACCATTATACACTCACCAACTCGAATGTTTAAGATTGCCTCAAATAACAATTTAGGAAGAAGATGGAAAAAGTTGATGACTATGTAGCTATGTTGGTTGTTTTGTTAGGTACATTATGGCACCTTCTTAATTCTTAATCATGGCTTTCTAAACATTTTTAGGGGCTACTGCTCACGCCGCCTCCGCCGCCTGCGCAAAACTCTTGGCTTTAAGATGGGCAACCGACACAAGTTTGTGGGGAAGAAGATTACTGTGGAAATGCTTTCTGACAATCGGTAAGAACCGGCTAGTCTGAATAACAAACATTTTCAGGCTCAGTTTGTCCAATTGATATCAGGCTATTAGCTTACAATCACAATATTCTGCAACTGAGCATAATGTACTTTGTTGATCATTGTTTGCATATCACCAACATGTGGTAGTCCTCATCATACTTCAGCAGATATGCAGAAGGTAATAATAGTTGAAGCGTGCATTTATATACTGCTTGTCTCTGTGTGTGAGGGAAGAGAGAGATAATGCTATAATCAGCCACCAGTTATTGATTTATATATTCAAAATGGCTGAAGTCTTTCATACCAAACAATGATGTCAGAGCAATGTGTCAGAACAGTGTGTGATTCTACAGGACTGTATTCCTAAAAATGTGATTATTTTTATAAGAAGGTGTGACAAATCATTAATGACTTCCATTTATTATAGCAAGGTAGTCCAAAAGCTGGGAAGAGGAATAACACACACAAATTTAATAAAGGAATACTGAAAATATTTAGGGCAGTCACTTGAAATTCCCACTTTTATTTTTTTCAGGTATCTCCTGCTGGTGTTGATGGAGGCAGAGCGTGCATGGAGCTACGCCATGCAGCTGAAGCAGGAGGCCAATACAGAGCCACGCAAGCGGTTCCACCTGCTGGCACGATTGCGCAAGGCTGCCAAACACAGCGAGAAGCTGGAGAAGCTGTGTGAGAGCCACCGTGTTGATGCTAAGACCAAACTGGAAGCACAGGTACAGAGGGTTAAACATGGAACCTTTGTATGTGGGTGTCATAGTGGCTAGGTGGAGTGATGGTGTACCGTAAGAGTGTAGGATCACAGGCCTAGAGGCAGTTTCTTAATTTAAGACATCAAGATGGCCACTTTTGTGTAACGTAAAAACAGTCAATAAAACAGCTTTGTGGAACTCCTAGACATGTCTTTAGCCACGAGGAGATGATGTATGCCAACTTATTGCAAGAACCACAAATGATGAGTTAATGTTGTTGATTGTAGGCCTACATGTCGTACCTAACCGGCATGGTTGAGTTTGAGCTGCAGGAATGGAAGCGTGCAATGGAGGCCTTCAACAAGTGCAAGTGAGTTTCAACGTTAGCTGCAGTTACTAAATGCAGTGTAAAGATACAAGGCTGTCACATTTGTGTATAGTTGACAACAGCTTGTCATTTGTGCTGAAAGAGATTGATCCAGCTTGCACAAGAGGGCAGTGTTGCAACTAACAAAGTACAGAAGGCAGCAAGTGTTGACAGTGTCCCGAGTATTAAAGTTACATTTAGATCATAGATCTTGATAACCAATTTAAAAAAAAAAGCCATTTTTTTGTCACACTCTGCTTGTAAAAGTGACTCATATCCATCGCTCAAGTGATAAAAGAGGTGCAGGAATAAATATGCAAAGCTTAAGACTTTTCACACACAAGACTTAACTGAGACTGTGGGGGATGCCCTTAATGATACTGGTATTTGGATCTGACAAACCTCAACTCAAAAGTATGCACTGCCCCATTTAACACTGCCCCATGTAGTAGTCAACCAGCTTTATAACCGCTGTTGGCATTGAGTAGAAATCAATGAAAATGGTTATTGTGGCAAGCCTATGTAATACATACATAACGAGATGAAGTATAAATGGAATTATGTCAGGAACCTCACCAAACATACTGTACATGTTCGCTTAACATTTGCCAGACTAACCTGGGCTGATGGCAATTTTATTTGTCATGATACAGTATATAAGAGGGTGTGTATGTATACACAGGTATAGTGTGTGTATGTATTCTTTGGTATTGGAATGTCATATAAGACACTTAAATTTTTGTGTCAGAACCATCTATGAGAAGCTGGCCAGTGCTTTCACTGAGGAGCTGGCTGTGCTGTATCGTCAGCGCGTGGAAGAGATATCACCCAACATCCGCTACTGTGCTTACAACATTGGTGAGCATCATATACACATGACATGATTACAGAGAGTCGTCTCAGGTGTACTTCTTCGAGGTTGTTCACATGTTTTGTACAAATGAATGCACAGTACGTTTCCTGTCCCCTGATTGTAGGTGACCAGAATGCCATCAATGACTTGATGCAGATGAGACTGACTGGAGGAGGTGGAGGCATGATGGCTGAAAAGCTTGAGGTAAGCTGACAAGAATTTCACTGTAATTTATACGCTCTGTCTTTTATTTACTATCTGACGTCATATACATGTATACCTGTGATGCCTAATGTACGGGCCAGTCACACAACAAATTGCAACTCATTTGTGAAGCCAAATCCTTGTGTAAAGTTGGTATTCATGGCTAAGACATGAGGGTGCTGTGACAGATCAGTTTCATAACAGGTTTTATCATTTCTCTTCCCAGGCTCTGATTACACAGGCCAGAACCAAGCAGGCTGCCACCATGAGTGAGGTGGAGTGGAGAGGCCGCACAGTACCTGTAAAGATGGACAAGGCTCGAATCTTCCTGTTGGGTTTGGCAGACAATGAGGCTGCCATTGCACAGGTCAGTGTTTTACTACTTTGGGATATTAATTGTCACGGAAATCTGTTGGTGAGAAGAATATAAGACAAGTCTGCAGAGTTTTGTCTTTTGTCTTTATTGCATAAGAAGAAGTCTGAGTCTCATGAGAGGTCAGCAGTGCCCAGAGTGACTGACCATGAGCAAAGTATGAAGAGAGATTATATAGGCAAAATAATGAATAGACAGAGTAGGACGGTGTTATCTGTTTGTGTGTTTGTGTGTACGCTGCCAGGTGCATCCTGGGTGCAGTGGTTCAAGCAGGGGTGCTTCCAAGGGAGGCCTG
Organism: Brotula barbata; assembly: GCA_900303265.1. Classification (NCBI taxonomy): domain Eukaryota; kingdom Metazoa; phylum Chordata; class Actinopteri; order Ophidiiformes; family Ophidiidae; genus Brotula; species Brotula barbata. Next base: position 61,657 of record OMNV01009841.1, on the reverse strand, counting down.
ACTGAAAGTAGATAATTGTGGCTGCATCAAGGACGGCCTGACTGGAGTGAGAATTTTGTGAAATGTATTGTAGATGTGTGTGCGTCGGTGGGAGATTAGTGAGAGTTGAAAAGTTGAAGTTGATGAATGAGTGCGATGTCCGATAAGTATGAGCACATATGTGTAGAAAAATATAAGTCTACGTGCACATGTGTAGAAAAATATAAGTGTATGTGCATATGTGTAGAATAATAGTGTGAGTTGTATTTTACTGTTACATTAATGAAACTGCATTACCCTCAAGATGTTAAGCCTTAAACTGCACTGTTCCATGCTGTAACAGAAGGCACATAAACAAACACAGATCATTGAACAACCTGACATCAGCCATCACAAAAACATGCAAGATGACCATTTTTGTGGGAGCCATGTATGAAAGGGCAGTATAACCAGTGATTCCTCATTGTCCAAGATACTTCTCCTAAAACACCAATAATTGCCCTAGCAAAGCTCCCAATATGGAGAGGGCAGGCCGGTGAACATCCTTGAACGTCGCAAATCCTAAACATGTAATTTTTGGTGCCCTCTAATGTTTTGTGGTCTTTGTTTGCATTTAGTAAGCATAACTACCCGTTTTACTTTTGTTTTATTCCCAATTTTTTTCAGTGTTGCTACATCACAGCAGTGCTTCATTGTAATGAGAATTTTACATAGCCTTGTTATGCGCACACCCACACACCCGCACACATACATACATACATATACACACACACACACACACACACACACACAAAACAGCTGCCTAGTGGAACACACGGCGCTGGATACTGCATCAGAAAAATGAGTTCTGTGGAAAAGAAAAGCTAGTTTGGCATTAAAATCATAAATGAAACTGAATACCAAATGTACCGGTAAACAAATAAAAATTACACAATGCTTGAGGCTCCAAAAAGGACCTGGCGTTAACTTTAATAATAATGGAATTCCTTTAACTTACAATAGGTGGCACTCTCCTCTTAAAAGTCAAACTTTCCCTTCCGGCAATACCACAATTGCCTCCTGCTGTTTTCTTGTGCCTAAAGGCTCACCACTCCCTGTAGGCACACCCATCACACCCACAGCTTCTCAGGTCTGTGGCATGTTGCCTTTCTGTTTACACCACTGCATTCTGTGCATTTCTGCCCACACACAAATACAGAGCCACACCCAGCAGGTCTGTGGACAGATTGGCATTATCATTCCTACAGTAAATGCCTTTGAGCCTCCAGTGGGGCCCTTTTAATGCTCACTTACGCAACGCTGTTCCTTCCTTTAATCTTTACATATGATATACATGATAAGTGGCAGACAGCAAACACCATTTTGGCAGCATATGTCAGTCCTAGCTGAAGAGATTATACTTTGGTTTCCTAATTACTCCCACCTTCGTTCTGAACAAAAGATGTTCAACAGGTTTAGCCAGTGTCGCTTGGTTCTGCAGTAGCAGAGCCATATGGCCTCTGTTAATCATCATTACGCAGAATTGTTTCATAACATTCTTCTAGTACTTCTATTTAAGCCCCTTTAAACAAGACTCTAACATCAGCAATATCATGAACAAATACAAATGTCGATTTATCAAAACTTCATATTAGAGCTGGGCTGGGATCATTTTTGTTGAAATGTGAATCACAATTTTTCTCTTAAACAATTAAGACCAAGAGTTTCCCACACATTTCATTTTTTTTCTCAACAGATAAGATTTATTGTGTTTTGCTTGTTTAGACAGGGCTTTAAACAGACGACAAAACATATGTCAAAGTGCTTCACGTAAACATAACATTGAAGTGCTGGACTTGAATCGAAATGTCTCCGTCTCGCCTCCGTGATTTACCTCTGTGCTGCTCATTTTTCTCGTTCGCTTCACGACTCCCGTCTGCAACTTTAAGTAGGCTGGCTCTTTCTGACTGCTGCCTTCGTGCTTTTTCGACACGGGCTGCGTCAGGTTACTATAGTGATATGGACAGACAACAGAGCCCTGGGAGAGATGAAGACGAATGAGAGAATATCAATGGAGTTGAATGCATGCCTGTTGATTTATATTTTGTTTTGCTCTACATTGTTTAATTGACACACCAACTGAGAGTGCTCAGAAACTATGAAGTCAACGTGAATGCAGTATGACATAAATGTGTAGGGGAATAGGAGGGAGTGAATCCTTGTCATTTAGAAGTTAGAGCTCATAGATGTGTGAATTGAGATTGTGATTTATTTCTTTTTTGATGATTAATCGTGCTGCCCTAGTTGATATCAACATGTCCTCTTAGTTACCATATTCCACCCTGTGGGCTTGTGGATTACAACACAGGCTTATTGTATGAGCATGACTGTAAAAAAGTTATGGGGAGGGGCGAAGAACAATCCTGTCATTCATATAGATCTGAGCCCTGAAACTGTACAGGTTGTGGCTGCTGATGTGCTTTGTACAGGAATGTATCCGCAGCCTGTTTGACTACATACCTCTGTTTACACAATCACATTCCTGCTTAATGTGTTTCTCTAGTATCAAACAAATGTCTCACATATTTTACCTGGAAACACATGGTTGAGTTATCATAGTAGAAAGACAACTTAGAGAATGTGTGTGTGTGTGGTAAACCTTGTGAGACCTTTAATATATTGTTGGTCAGTTCAGTATAAAGGCCACTTTTATGCCTAACTATTTGTGCACCAAATAAATCTGTGGTTTCATTCCGCTCCATTTAAACAATGGTTTAGTTCATTGATAGGCCATATTATCACTACAGTTAGGACCAATCAAACGAAGGACACTGAATTATTCCTATTGTAAACGGGTAATGTACAGCAGTCTCACAGCCCTGAGGAGCTTGGAGTGAGGAAGAAGTAACGTGTGATCTGGTAGTATCGGCTTAAGGAACAATTGAAATGGAATAATGAGACAGGAAAAGGTCACTGAGACTCATTTAACAATGCTGTAACAGTTTGGTGTGTTTTAATGCGAAGTGAACGAGTGAAAAGATATAAGGCATCAAAAGGTCTTACCGGAGAGTGGACTGTAGATGTTAAAACCACCTAAAAAGACTAGACTGAAATTAGACTCCCACTGTGAAAGCCATGGACATGGTTTTATGTATTTCCCCTCTCTAAGCCTGCAGCTCCAAGTTGTCACTCATCCTTGTAATGAATATGACACCTCTACCAAAATATAGCACTGCTATGCAAAACCCACTGATGATATCACAATTATCATAGCTGAGTGGAAAGAAATGTTTCCTTTAACATTTACCTATTGTGCAGGCAGCAAATGAGGAGACCAAAGAGCATCTGTATGAGACCCTGCTGGCTGAATGCAGAGACACCATCCAGGCTGTGAGAGAGGAACTCAAGAATGAGGCAGTAAGTTTCATTAAAGAGTTCACATCTTCAGGTTATAGAGTTCAATGTATTGTGTCCTTTTTTGACAGCTCAGTTTAAGTTATTGCTTTGTTTTCTTCCTGTCTCTGCAGAAGCAGCGGGAGAGGAGCTCTGATGGTGACAGTGGTAAAGTGTCCAACCTGCAGTTCCTGCACAGGTAGATGACGTTTAGACCTCTGACCCTGAAACTCTTTATTGTATATTGTATTATACTGTACATGCAGGGATTCTAGTGTCGTGACAATCTTGGAAAAGTTGTTGAATTTGAAAATGTCTTCTCCTGGCCTGGACAATGGTTGCTGTGCTGTCTAGCAGTTTACTATTCTAGCATGATTATTGCTTTTGCTTAGAAATAGCTGGCTGCAATTTGCTCAAGTCATCTTCACAGTGTTGGGCAAATGAAGTTGTTGTTTTTAAACAGTTTATATATTACGCCGTTTATATATTAGTATTGGTGAGTAACTGGCAAAAGAATTTAGAGAATGTACTTGTAAAAAAAAAAAGTAGCATATTTCAGATCTCTTAGGCTTGAGCCTTACCTTTATGTGTATCCATGTGCAACTGAGTTGAGCTTTAACCCAAAGTCAGCGTTTGACAAGACACGAGAGATTATAGAGACTGAGGCAGATTGATTGTTCGCTAATGCTAGTGTTAGCACTAGCTAGACCAGTCCTTTTGAATGGCTCGAGACTACGTAATAATCTTGCATAGTAATGCTAACAAATACCTTTAGTCTTCCAAAAATGGCACGATGGCCAACAATATCATGACATTTGTATAGATCTTTTAAGGCACAGGCCAATTTAAAGAGCTTTACATAAAAACACGAGAAGGCATCAAGACGAAAAGTAATCGGAAGACAACCCTTTGTTTGCGGCCACCAAACAAAACCACACACTAGAAGAAATTTATATATTTTCAAATTTATATTTGAAAATAACATATTGTAAACTTTATGAAAGCTCCGCCTGATTGCATTGTGAAATTTCCTTATTATTATATCCATCGTCTGACCATGTATTCCAGACTGCTCAAATTAAGGTTCAAATTATTATTTCATGCCCTAACCCTAACCCTAAACCCTTATGTATTTTCTGTAATTCAAACGGGTCGATTAATTTATTTCATAATTATTTTGTATTATAGATATTGTTAATTTTTACACAAATAAGAGAGGTTTTCAATCCATTTTGGTCCATGACCCAGCTTTTTTCTTAAGTCACACTGAGACATCGGTGTGTGGTGAAGTGCACACAATCTGTCCTTTCTTGGCTGTACTGTGTTGGACAGGGACAGTCTTATGTCCTTTTCTGGCTCCAGCCTAGCCCAGGAAATCCACACTCACAGATGTATGGAGTTATAAAATTTTATTTAGATGGATTTGATTATTCTCCAAGAAGAAATATCCAGTTGAAATCTCCTGTGCTGAAAGACAGGAAAATATTTACTGTTTAAAAAGATTACTTCTGTGAAAAAATGTGAGAAGGTTGGCCTAATTTATTTCTATCTGAATTGTTTTCATCATAATAAAACCCTCAATAAAATGACATTATTTTACTTGTACATCAGTAACGGTCATAAAATATATTCATGTTGTCTTTCGTGTTCGCTAGCACATGCTAACCACACTTGTGTTACTCCCACAGGAATGTTTTAAATTTTCACTCTACTATTACAGTTACCTGACCTACATCAAGCTGTGCACAGTGGTGAAGAGGAATGAGAGTATGGCTCACACACTGCAGGCTAAGCTGAAGGAAACCCAGGCTGATGAGAACAAGAGAGGCCCCCGCCCTCAGGACCTCATCCGTCTGTATGACATCATCCTGCAGGTACACACGCATTAGTACAAGACTGTAGAGGAAATACATGCATGTCAAGGCTATTAAAATTTGTTGGCTGTTGTTTTTATGTTATGCACAGTATGTCTAGCAAAGGCCACTGTTCAAGACTATTGGTAGATTCCATTTCCCCAGCCATGTGTTTACATCAGCTTTGTTTGAGTTTTGCTGTCATCGGGATATAAGTGCCTCACCTTGTTTGACAGTAGCAATTGTGTCGCATCTCCTCCTCATATTGCAACACTAATCTTGAAGAAAGGTTTCAGAGAATGTCTTTCACTGTCATAGGTGTGAACGGATCTGTTCGTGTCTGCCTTCATTCCTGTGGCCCACTTTAATTCTCCACTCCCCACTTTCTCTGCCCCTCTGTCTCTGTCTGTCCAGAGTTTGGCTGAGCTTTCTACCCTGCAAGGTCTGGAGGAAGACCACACCTTCCAAAAAGAAGTGTCTCTGAAAACACTGGTATACAAGGCCTACAGGTCAGACACCTGCATTTGCTCATCAATTATTGCACATAAGACGCAAATAGTAAAGGATGAGTTTTCTTTTTGCTGCATCTGCCAATAGACAAGGCAATTGGTGTGTGCCTGATTATCAATATTGAATGACTAAACAATTAGGCATCTCGTTCATCCAGGTTGGAAGATGTCTGGGAGGTTAATGAATATATTTAGAATATGCTTTGCTGTTCATTCAAAATGTCTTCAGTGGCGTGGGCTTATGTTAACAGACTGGCTGCCTGCTACAAACAACACACAGTATATCAAATGGACTCATCTCAGAACAGATTCCTTCATTGTTGGATTTACCTCAGATGGATTACTATTGTTGGAATGCAGGCCCAGAAAAATTGACTGTGTCTGGGATATTATTTCTGCTGATATGCTCAAATGGACTCTTCCCCATTTTCCTCACAGGTGTTTCTTCATAGCCCAGTCCTATGTGTTGGTAAAGAAGTGGAGTGAGGCACTGGTTTTGTATGAGAGAGTGCTGAAGTATGCCAGAGAAGTCCAGTCTAAGGCTAAGAGCCTCAATAACAGCCTCAAGGTTGGGAATATACACACAGTAAAAGTCACACTTTTTAGATTATATTGTTAACAGTAATGTTATAAATAATAAATTAACCTGTTTCACAGTGTGTTGCAAGTATTTACTAATTTAACGGTTAGTCACAGAATTAAAATGTATCCTGAACGCTCACAAATACTGTCATAAACTGTATTCATGCAGTGGCTTGATGACACATAGTGTACAATATATAACAACACACAGCGTATCAAATGGACTCATCTCAAACAGATTCCTTCATTTTTGGATGAAGGAATCTAAGTAAGCGGTATGCTTACTTAATTAGGTGGTAACACTGATGCTAGCAAGCGAAAGGATTTTAGTCGCACAAAGTAAAAAATTTGTAGCACACACAGGTGGGTAGCTAAACATTATTAGTCAATAATACATTTGATTTTAAGGTTATTAGCTGGTGTAGCTTGTTGATTTCTGTTAAGGCAGAATTGTTAATCAGGAAATGTAGTTTTTTTTCTAGTAGTTGCTTTGGACCAAACAGTAGACCCTATAATATACATTTCCCATGAAGCCTTACACTAGTAAGGAACAATGGGATCAAAGCAGTTTTCTTATGACAAAATACCAGCATCAGTGTTGTACCTGTAGTGTGACTGTTGCATGTGTGGATTCTCGCAGGATCTGCCTGACGTGCAGGAACTCATTGCTGAGGTCAACGCTGAAAAATATTCGCTTCAAGCTGCTGCCATTTTGGGTGAGAAAACTATTTAACATGCTGTTTTTAGTTTGTGCCAGTACATCACCTCCTTTTGGCCCAATTAGTGTCAAATTTCGTATGTAGAATGTCTCGGTCTGGGTAGACAAAAGGTGACGGTTTTTAATACTCCTGACGGTTTTACAAAGTTGCATGTGTGTATCTCAGTTCTCAAGAATTATGTTTCATAAATGAGTGGCTGACCAAACTTGTTGGACTTGTAGAATCACTACTACGCAAAAAATGAAACACCAATCAGCCCTATGGTGTGTTGAGAACAATAACAGTTATCTGTCAAAAGTCATCAGTTAGACAGAGCCACAGATGAAGTCCTGTTGGGCCTTGGTAGAGGTTTGCCCCTGTAGTTGCTGCAGATTTCAGTTTTGTATGTATGTGTTTGTGTTTAGATACAGATGAAACGGTTGAACTTCCCTCACAGCAACAAGTGAAAGATAACACGGTAAGTGACCATAAGAGCCCACACCAATGTGAAATGCTACTGTCCTCTGTAATTTGAGTTTTACGGCAGGCATTAAAGCCGTAACTAATTTTTTACAATGGTGAAGAATTGGATGTTGGTTGATAATGTTAAGTTGTTTCATTACATTTATGTCTCATATATAAAAAGGTTACACTTATTTATCACAGATGTACAAATATGAACACAGACTTACTATAGTACATTTAAAATTACATCTTGATTATACGTAATATACTGAACACATACGACTAAAATTCACCTCTCACCGTTGACACTTCCTCTTTCATGCAGCCCCTCTGCGACCGCCTGGACAACTTCCGCCTTGACACATCCCTCGTAGGAAAGCAGCCCAATCTTGTCCAGTTCCCTCCCGATTTCCAGCCAATCCCCTGCAAGCCGCTGTTCTTTGACCTTGCTCTCAACCATGTGGCCTTCCCACCTCTGGATGACAAGGTGGAGCAGAAGGGCAAGGGCGGTCTGACTGGCTACATCAAGGGCATCTTTGGATTTGGCAGCTAAATCAAGCTGAGGGCATTGGCAGGGCCTCCATGGGGGAACCACAAAGGCCCCACTCGTTCACAAAGATTTTGGGTCATTTGCTGATTAGAATTATTTCATTTACGTTATTTGTTTGACTTTTGGCTCCTCTTAGAGGGGAATTCACAGGTCAGTTCTCCAGGCAAGGTTGAGGAACAGTAATTAAGTGGATTTTAATAAGCAATATGACCCAAGTCTAATTGGCAGCATAATGATGTCAGGCTGCATAGGTTTCAAGAATTTTGTCTCCCTCCTAAATCTGACCTAGTGGAGGTAGAATATATGTGACCTATGGTCTTTATCCTTAAACAGCCACGTTATTCTTACAGTCCTGTTTATGTAAACAAAGTCACAATGATAGAAGTGATGGGGATTTTTCCAGTGTTATCTTCATTTTTCTCATGATAAATATTTCCGTATCAAAGATTTGTAAACCTTAAAGCTGTTAAATTTAGTCCTTTCACAGATATAATAACGTGGTCTGTATTTAGAAAACCTTGAGTAATTTATCAATTATCCTACATTTAAAACATTTTTTTTGTTGTTAATCCTTTACATCAACTCCTCCCCTCGTGACCACATGTGGAGCACCAAAATGCGATTGAATCTCCGTGACATGGATGATGCATATAGCCCATCTTTCTCCTAGTCGAGCTTTTCCTTTATTCGCTTTAGGAGTAACTCACAACATAGGCAATGCTGCTCAAACACAGGACCAATGATATTGGAGCTGTAAATTTATACAGCGGCTACTATTTAATTATCCTTAATGATGGGCACAAATAATAAGCAACATCTTGTTCAGTAGGCGTTACCTCTGCCAGGGAGAGACTGTTTTCACTAATGTGGGTATATCTGTCTGCTGTCACTAGGATTACCCTAGGTTATTAACCAATTTACCTGAAACTTGAAGGACAGGTTGGTCATGATCTAGGTAAGAACCCATTATCTATCCATTTGGGTCATACCTGTTAACACCGTCTAGATTTTCCATCATAAAGCGTTTTTTCCTCAAACAATTTTTCCCGTATCTTCCTCAAAGTTTGGTTATTTTCAGCAAACATCACATGTAGAATGTCTGGAATAGCTTTTTTTTTGTTTTGTTTAGTTTTTTAAATCTTCCTTATCTTTGTGATCTAAGATTACTGGGTGTGTCTTGCTCCACAAAAAGTACCATGTTGACTGAATAATTGGTCTATTGTAACCATACTTGGTGGACATGGTGCACTCACTACTTACTGCTACCTTTCTGCGCCAGCATGACACCACACGGCACTCCAGTCAAACACCTTTGGAATGAATCAGAATGACATTTTTGCCCAACAACAATGCTTGGCCATACTGATACCTGATACTGGTATAGCTGGAATCAAATCCCTACAGCCGTGTTCTCAAAGCCAACAAACACCCATGCTCATCAAATTAATGTTCAATGACATCAGGATGGTAAGCTGTCTGTATACATGTGGCCGTATAGTCCTAACAAAAAGTGTACCTTCGTCAAAGTATCTTTAAATATTGAATACTTTTTTGTCAACATCTACTGACAAAATTGTTCAGCAGTCCTTAATATGGCCTTGTGTCCATTTATTTTCCTGGATACATAAGTGAACTCTTTTGCCTGTGATTAATTGTTGATAGATTAGATCAAGGACCATTGCTCACAGATGAGCCTCTTTTACTGTTTAAATCGCATTTTATCAAAGATCAGATTTTAGACTTTTTTCCCCCAATCTAGTGTTTTATGTTAAAGACGATAATGTGAGACATTCTGGAATAATTCCATGTGCTTTACCTCAAATAGCCTGGAAAATAATGACTCATGATTAGTAATTGTTAGAAACCAGAGGGGAGTGACCTGAGCGATCAATATCAGGATAGGTGTATGATTTGTTTCGGTTTCCAGGCCTCTAATAAAAAATATATTTGCACCAAACTTCAGGTGTTCCTGACCTTTTATCATATCTTTGATTTTGACTTACTTGTCCTCATTTATTAACTTTCATACATTCATTATGGTGCTCATCCAGAAACACTTTTATTGTGAGATTCTTCTATTAAAAATTTAATGAAAATGTTATTTTACATTTTTTTTTAGGTATTTAACCTCCTCCAAAAGATTCTGTAAAGGTGTGTGTCTGGATTCATGCAGCCTATATGGGTGTGTTCGGAGTTCATAGAATGCCTTCGTAGGGTGTGTTTGGCTTTACTCTTGAGTATGTTAATTTTTCGTATTTGTTACACTAAACGCAAGCTGTGCCAATGTGACTTGTTCCTATGCCTTTACATCACAGGTATGACAGGTGTGATGAAGTATTTGACACACACCTGTCACTTTTCAAATGCAAATAAGCAACAGGTATATGCTTATTTGCAGCCTGTCATCACTTCATCCCAAGACATAGTTGCTTTCCTCCCCTGATATTTGTCAAGGTGAAGCAGAGAGAAATGTTCATCCATGTGACAAAAATATTGACATAATGAACAGTAAGATCATCAAAGCTCTTAGTGTATAATCAACACATTGTACAGATCTTGCTCAGTGCTTGAGGGGGAAAATGAACGAAATTCAAACTTCAAAGCTTTGATCCATTAGATTTACTCTGTAAACCAGACTTTCATCCTGTGTTTGCATTGTCCTGTGTAGGTCATTGAAAGACTGACACACCTTCGCTGTGTTCGTCTCTACTTTTACTTTTGCCTTTTTGTCTGCATCGAAAGAATTGAAATCTCGAAATTCTATTGCGACAAACTTCACAAAGAATGGCTTTTATTAAATGATTAAGTTAATCTTGTAATCTAAAAATAAAAAATTCTACTCTTCATTTGTACGTGGATGTCACTTGGTGAGGTGGCACTTTTTTTGGTCACTCAGCATTCTCAAGAACTACTACCACAGTACACTTGTAATATTTCTGGTTTAGTTTATAGTGACAACTTCTCCCTGAAGTGTCATGACAGAATATTAATGTAGAATCCACTCATTCATTATAAGGTCGAACAACCGAAACAGTATCTCATTTCAGACAGGTGGATCCACCCACAGCCACAGTATGAGTGGACCGATCAGAAATATGCTCCCTGTTCACTTCCACCTCACCATAGCGAGGAAAGCTGCTGAGCTGCATTCCTCGCCATGGTCTTTCATTGTTGATCGGCTGCAGCGAGACAGAGAGAGAGACGCCCTGAGCCTGATTGTCCCTTATCCTGAAATCATGTCCCTTCCTGTGGAGACATTTATGTCATGGACAACTTTTACAGTACACAGGTCATCTGTTTTCCACTGTTTACTGTATACACTCAGTGTCTGTAATAAGGTGCACCGCAGTCCTTACTGATGTTTGTTGTAGTAAGGGGATGAAGTTGTGTACAAACAGGAGCAGTAAAAACCTACTATAATTTCTGTTCAACTGCTTTTAATAATTGTTTTGCACGGTGCATCACTAAAAATGCAAACATTTAAGATGTAGTATCCTATTTTGAAAATCAAACCATTTACACATCCATTCCAGGAGAGAATGGGGAATTCAGCAAGTAGCTTCACAGTTAGTGTTAGAAAAAGAACCAGGATGTGTTTATACTTTTGCGCCTTACCCGCTCAAATACTGTGTTGTACCATTTGCAGATAAGGTAGAAGGGTTCAGAGTAAAAATATACTCACATTTGAGGTGGAACAGTCATAAATGTAATCACAATAACTGCATACAGTACATGCATGTTACACACTACACATTCAATCTTTACAATAAGTTCACCTGGGAACTCTGCCAACATTGTGTGTGTGTGTTTGACCTATTTTATATTTCCCATCAGCCTGTAGTGAATCTATTGTACATGTATAGCAGGTTTAAAAGGACCTGGCACACTTTGAAATGCAATTGAAACAACAGTAGTAACACATCCTCGACATCTAACAAGGTTTTCAACCTGTGACACATACCATCAGTGGTACTTAAAGCATATCCTGGTGGTATTTTCAAGTCCAACTCAGGACCAGTAAAACAAACGTACATAATACCCACATGAAGAATTAACTGTCAGAAATATTCATTCAGTTTCTCTAATTAATTTTAATAGATCTATATTTTATTACTCTTGCTAATACACAGCATTGATTGGCCACAATATTGATTGGTTTTTCAATTAGTAACATGATAATGCCAACATCTTGGCAAACAGTTTTGTCTAGATTCTTAGCTAGCTACAAGTTAGTATTGCTTTCTTGTCATTTTTGGAGAAATAGACATATCAGGTTTGCAGACTGTGAGGCAACAAGAGGTACAAATCGACTTCCCAAAATACACTACATTTGCTTTGTCACGTTCACAATGAATGTAGATGTAAAATTTAATCTTTGCTCTAAATAGGTTGCTACTATATCGTTAGCAGGTAGCTTCAACCTTGCTGTTGCTAGGCTAGCACAGAGTGACAGAAATGTAACTATTTCTCTCACCATAAGCCTGTAGTTAGTCATAAGTTAATTTAATATCAATGTACTGTCTGAAATCATTTTTATTTATTTGAGAAAATAATTGCCATGTTCCATAATTCCAATGCTTTGAGGAGGAGAAAATAAATGGAATTTTTAAAATGTAAATCCTAATCATGCTGTCATTTTGTTATGGAGCGGCAAGAGATAAAAAGTTTAAAATGACTTTAAACATTGTGTTACAAGTTTTGTGTCAATTTACTTTTTTAATTACTTTTAATTATATTGTCCTGAGAGTGTCACTGTTTTTGTCCCCCTCAGGAGCATGTAGTGTGGCAGTCTACAGTCTAACTATACTTAAAATAATGAGAAGCTTGTAGCTTAAAAAGCTACCCTCACAACACTGGTCCTCATGCAAATCACTTCTCTTCTTCTGGAATATAATGAGACTAATATCACTTATAATATTATAATCAAGCAGTTGTTCAGTATTAATACTACTTACTACTTAAGTCAGACTCAAATCTCAGCTCTGAAACGTCATTTGTGCACATTTGTTCATTGTCAGCTTTTCAATCTCTGCATTGCTGCAGTGCCTAATTTGAATTTTCTTTCATGTATTCAGTTCTTTGCAGTAATCCCTGCAGGTGTTCCCAGCGCCATAAAAAATCTGCATGTATGATAATTGAAGGGCCTGTACTGTGTGTGTGTGTGTGTGTGTGTGTGTGTGTGTGTGTGCATGTGTGTCAGGGCCCTGAAAAGGCTGGGCAGGACTGAGTGCGTGAGTATGTAGAACAGGTCAGTCCGGTCCTCCTCTACAAGGTGGATGTCTGGGCGGTGACACACCTGTTAACCTGTCAGGGAGGGTGGGGGGATCAGCAACCGTACTGACATGACGTGTGTGTGCGTGTGTGTGTGTTTGTCTTTAGAGTTTGAGAGGTTCCAAAGTGAGAGGACAGTCAGAGTGGGAGCCACAGGCTGAGGAAGACACAGACAAGGAAGGAGTGAGAGAGAGTTTTGTGGGATCTTGTCTTGACCCCCCCCCACCTCCAGGATGTTTAAGAAAAAGGAAGATGGCTCACTGAAGATCTCCGGCAAGATGAGCAAGTAAGGAGTGTGAGAATTTGAATGAATGTATATTTATGTGTGTGTGTGTGTGTGTGTGAGTGTGTGGAGCTATGTCGGTCATGTTCCCCCTCCTCCTCTCCTGTGTCATGTTTCCCATGATAGCCGGTGTCCTCTTTTCCTGTCACACTCGGTTTGAAAGTGTTGATCATTAAAGGAGCCATGGTAAGGATTTCTGGGATGGTGAAAGTTTGGCCGCATGTTACAGGTCCTAAGGTCAAGTTTACTTTGTAAACATCAGGCGAAAGTGTGTGCCTTAACTAAGCCCTGGAAGGTGTGTGTGTGTGTGTGAGCATGAGTGAATGAGATTGTTTGGAAGGCAAAAGTCATTTTGTATTTGAGCATAAACAGAATGGTTTTGTTTTGATCCGGATGGTGAGAGACGGCAGAAGGATCAGATCGGATCACTAAAGCATACAAACGATTTGAAAAAGGAAAAGAAAAAAATAATAATCGTGTTCTTGCCTGCTGTTTTTATTATTCTATGTTGAAAAACAAGAGTCCTATAGCTGCTTATTGTGAAAATGAACAATAATCCATTGTTGGTAAATAAACAACTAGATTAAAACTGATTTTAACTTGCTTAATCTCTTTAACTCTACGGTAACCACAAATGGGTCCATCTTTTTAAAGATTTTAAATTTCAGTGAGAAGAACAAACATTTCCAAAGATGCCAAATATAGAGTACATTGTGAGCAAATTATGTATAAAATTACTCCTAGCACATGTAGAATAAATAGAATTTTAAGGGAAAATAAAAATGTTACAGCTGAAAAAGTATGGTTGTCTGTAATGGTTTTTAGGGTATTTTTTTTAAATCGTAACTTTTCTAGATTATGAATGGATTTAGAAAGGCCCATTGCATGTATTTTAATAGATCAAACGAATAGCCCTGAACTGTTTACCTTTAAGTGAACTAATTTTAAGAGGTTAATATCTTCAAGTGTGATTACATTTTGCATTCATTAAACTGTGAAAACTTGGCTTTGAATTTACCAAACACATAAAGAAATCACTTAAAAGATTGCTGAGCCAGTTTCAATGAGTCCTGGTCTTGTCTTATTGTTTGCTTGTGATGGCAACATGACATCTCAATGCTGTTTGTTGAGATGATTGCATGAATCACTTTCAGCTCCATTCACCTGAAGCTTTATGGTGAGATAGTGATCAGTCTGTGGTTACTCTTTTTGGTTGAAACATTGAGCTCAGGTGTGACAGGGGCTGGTCAGACTGTATTGCTCAGCCAGTTTACTTGTGTAATTTGGGCGTTGGTTCCTAAATGAGAAACATCCTCCCCGTTGGTTGAGTAGCAGAACAGGACGAGTCACAGTCGAAGCGAGTGATGTCTTTTAAATAAATGAGTGGTTTAAAGTCAGAAATATTGTATTGTGCACATGTATAGTGGGTTTTTTACAGTTCTATTTTGACTATATGTTAAATGTGTGTGTGAGTGTGTGGGTGTGTGTAGAACATTCTCAGCTCTCAACATTCTTTTCACTAATATTCTTCATTGACAGTCGTCAGGCAGATTCGGAGTTTTCATTTAAAGTCTCTCAGTTACCAAGGGTGAAAGAAGCACACTGTGATCATAAAGCTCATGGTAAATTAGTTTAAGAATGTTTGAAGTACATGATTTGTTATTTTTTATAAAAGCCTGGACACGTTTGATGAACACAGAAAAAATAAAGGATAATGATACTAGATAAATAGTGGAAAAATTCATTCCTGTCTCCACAATCAGCAGCTGTCAATCCTCCAAAGATTTTTTGGAAATCTGATTGACGTTGGTATTTCCATGCACATAAAAAATGTTTTATCGAGCAGGATCTTACATTCTTAGGTTTTATCAGTTTTATTGAGACCTTTGCTTGTGAAAACAATGATAATCATGAAATAGATGAAACGAAAAATAATGATTGAAATATGTACTAACAACACAATAACCGGCTTTCATCATTAGGATTGCAGAGCTTGAAGAAAATGAAAAGACCAAATCAGGCTTTGTTTATATTGTTATTTATTTATGTGTCCACCTTTTATCATCACTTCAAGTTCACGCTTTCCCCTCAAATGTTTGGCTTAACTCATACGTACGTACACATACCCAAAAAAGACACTCATATATAACAGATCAACCCCTGTTGAGTCATTAAATCAATGACGATTTACTCCTTTATAATCAAAATCCCCAAATTATCCACTGCACCTCTAACCACCTTGAATCAAAGCTCACACTACTGTCACCGCCCGAAAATCAACACTCATTCAGGGAGAACGTGCCCCACCTCAATGGTAACACACACTCTGGTTACATAAAAAGATACAGGCTTGATTGATTCATGTATGAGTAAGCAGATGCACACAGACACACAATCACACGAAGAGGGAAGGTGTGACTCATCGCCGATCATGGCCTCACGTCCTTCATTTACTGTGAGAAAGAAAAGTGCTTTCAATGCACAGACCTATCGTCACTTAATCCACATCCTACTCTACACTACTACCACAAGCCACTGATATAAATCAAATCTCTAACAATAAAGTTCAATCCAAACAGTGTAACCCTGGATTTTCTTTAGGCTGTTTTCTTATTTAAATCAATGGAGTGGGTGATGAATTACATTTGGCCCTGACTGAAGCCTTCGTGCTCTGAATCACACATGCAAACAAACAGAATAAGGAGCATGAATATGTCATTAAAAACGTCCACGTATTGTTGTTTTTGAAAGCTTACTTTATGGTTTGAAAGGTTTCTTTGAGATTTGTTCCGCTACAGTGTGTGGAGTAATGATAGATTCTACAGTTTCTAGTTGTAGGCGTTGTGTTCCGGCTGGTCAAAAAGTTCATACAAAGGCTGCGAGTGCGTGCGTGTGTGTGTGTGTGACTACAGCACATACCTGTCTCTCCTGCCGAGTGAGCAAGAATAAGGTGACCTGTGTCAAACTGCTGTAAAACCAGATTATCTGCAGCTCCAGCAGGATGAGTGACATGAACAAACTCTGCATTCCTCTATCATCGAGTGTGTGTAATTACATTGTGGAGGCTGTAAATCTATCTCCACGCTACTAGGTATAGAATGTATATGTTTTCTGGTTTAGCTCTGTAGGTTGTTTCCTTAACACACCCAGCTTCATTGTTGGGATTTATCATGAGACCATATCAGTGACGTGACGAATGTCGTGTTCGTTATCTGAACCTGCATTATTAGATTCTATGATGCTGTGTTTGCAAGATTCAGAAATCATTCTAATCTTGGGTGCATGGGTGATGAAGGATTGATATCATGTTTAGAAGCTGCTCTACATGAAGTTTTTACCTTAGTTGGATACTAATATTGTCTACTGTGGTTTACCCTGAAATCATTATTATTATTATTATTTGCTATCCTATTGTAACCTCCAGAGGCCTACACACGTCAGTTTGCTGTTCGGAGAATGCCGCCCCATAAGGGGAAGTAGCTGAGAGAATATAATTGAGGTATACATGCAACTTGTTGTGAGGAAAAATAGTACCCAATGACAAATCTATATGGGAATCTTTAGCATTTAGAATGTTTAGCTTTTATTATTACATTCATAACTTCTGTCCATGAGGAACTGAAGAATATAGCACGATATATAGCTCTTCATATAGTGTATAATAGCTCCACAAGGGTCAATTCAGATGCCTCTGGACCTGCTAAGGGAACCCCAAATATCCTTTTAAACAGCACTTCAAAGTGTTCCAGAGCCAATCGGGGATTGGTCCAGACAGCCGTAAGGTACTCAAGTAAATATTTGAAACACAATTGGTTCATCAGTGCTCATGCGTAGACAGATTATATTGTCTTTCATATTTCAGGATGAGGACCCCTCCCATTTTATTCTTTCCACTATTTTGAAATGGCCTCACTCTCCATGGCTGGGGTGACTCTTCCTGCAGCAGGAGTTTTATTTATGCTACAGCAGTAGAGGTTGAATATTGTGGAAAAAAATGTTATATGGATCCACAAATCCACAATCAAACATTTCCCGCATTATTATTATTTGTTGCTCATTACAGTACAGTCAAAATATCAGTACCAAAACTTTAATTTTGAACTGCAAGCCCAGAAATCCATCTCGGATCCAGTTTTCTGGGTGCAGCCCATCTCATTCTGTCAGCTGTCAGATTCTCCTCCTTCTTTTGTACGTCTGAAAATCACTGCACACTCTTTACAGATAAACAGGAAACAGGACAAACAGTGAGAAAGGGAGTGACAGACACAGCAAGCCACTGTGGAATGGTGAGCATTCTGAGAATGCCCCGGGTGTGGCTCAGATGGAGACAGGATCTCCAATACCTTTGCACTTATCTAAAGTGTTTGCAAAAGCCCATGAGATGTTAGAAGTGAAGGGTTTGGTTCTGAAAAAAGGGAACCCTTCAAACAATGACAAAAGTCAAAAGAAAGAGACTCATGCAGACCAAGTGTGTGCGTTTCCAGGATAACTGTTATGCTTTTAAAGACCCTTTCCCCATGACAGTGAATATATGTGTGTATGGTCATGTGTGTGTGGGGTGTGTAGAAGGGGCTTGATTTGTAGATGCAAACTTTGTAAAGAAAATGTAAGCTCCCAGCATGTTTACTGCTTATGGCTTCATCAGTCACCTTTGATCCTTGCTTGTCCCCCTGCAGGAGCCAGGCCAGTAACGTGGGCGTGCTGATTTCTCGGATGCAAAGTAATGCAGACCAGGTGGAGAAAGACATCCTACGGGGTGAAGAACTGCTGGCTTTGGTGAGAACTCCCACTCACACATCTATGACACACACATACACACCTGAGCCATTCAGGGGTCGTTAGTAGTTAGTGCTGCTTTAAGTATGTTTTTGGAGTACCCAATTTAGATGTTCCAAATTTAAACTTTACTTTAGCTTTATGTCACTACATATTTGAAATAAATTATTGACTTTTAGTCCACTGTGAGAGCGGGTTCATTTCTCATCAGAAAATGAATTCTACAGTCGGTCTTTGTTTTGGAACCTTTTTTGAAATGGTTGAAACATAAATATTCTTATGCATCATTCTGGCCAAATGTAAGGTTTAAACACAGCTCTACATTGAGGAATCTTGATTTTGTAATCCTCATCACTAACTACTTTTAACTTTTAACTACTACTTTTCCCATCCTCAATGAGCCCTCATTAGTCAGTTAAGAAAATTGATTTTTGAAGATCTCAGTAAATAAAGACTCATTTAAGAGACTGGCAACTGTATTTTGTTTGAAAATCATGTGGACCTTTGGCCGGTATTATAGACTTCACTGAAGACTGAATCACATCGTGGAAAAGCTCAATTCTGAGATTATTAAGTTTCATATTTGTGAGAAAAAAACTCAGAAAAATTGTGTCAGCAACACACATTAAAAGCACATGCACATAGATGCCAATTTGTGACTTTATAATCTCAGAGAATTTGGCTTTGGAACCCACAGTGGCTTTAATACACCATGGTAAAATACAACTGCTGCTAATCAGCAACTCAGAGACTTGAATGTTTTACTTAAGAATGGGTTTTATACAAATTTGTACAGCTCAAGGGTAGTTTATCCATTATACATGCACTATTATTGTCTCTAACAATTTCATGACTTCCTCCAGGATGCTGAAAGTGAAAAGAAGGATCTGCCCCTTCAGCATCAGAGTGAGATTGGAGATAAGCTGGGCAATGCTGAGCGTCTGCTGAAGGATCTCTTCCTGGATTTGGACAAAGCCAAAAAGGCCAAACACCCACAAGCCAGAGAGATAGAGAACGAGTGAGTTGCTGAAGAATAATTACAATTGCAAAAATGACATATGATTGAGTACACAGAGTTGTAAAATAATACACTTGTTAATGGAGTTGGTGCACCAACAGCTTTGTGAGGTACAGAGACTCCTGTGCAAAACACATCCAATAAAAACAGCTAATCGCAACGTGACCCTTAAAGGATCCCGTACATGCAACGTATTGATTTGAACAAACATACCTCTTCGTCCCTGTCTGTGATCCAGTGTACGCCTTCTTCATGAACGCTGGCTGAAGGACTGTAGCTTCTACCGTGACGTCTATGAGCAGATCGATGACGTGTCGCTCATGCCCATAATTGACTGGGCCCCTGTTTTCAATCAGAAACAAGTAAGTGGGATAACAGTGTGAACATCTGGGACCAGAATAGCTAAAAGTCTTGATTAAGTTGGACTTATCTGGTTAGACTGAGAACAGCACAGACTCCCATGTGAACAATCGGTGAACACAAACAATACAGTAGCATAATTTTAACCGTTATGAAAAACACTAATGTTGGAAGTTCAAAACCCTCTCAATCTGCCATCTAATAAATGCAAAGAGTGCAAGTAAAATAGCGCAAATAACAGTGAAAGCAGTACATTTGATATGCAGGATGTAGAATTCGCACTGTGCAATACAATACAATAAATGTCATCAGCGAGTTATTGTCATGCCATGGGTAAACACACAGGGCTTTTAGTTGTTTTATGAAAATATGCGCACACTCCTTTCTTCTCATGCTGTCCTTTGGTGTGCGTTTGATTTATTACAGAAACAGGTGAACACGGAGGAGTTCGGCCCTACCATGGCCGACCTGGAGAGGCAAGTAGCTGCTCATAACATCCTGCACAAAGAGGTCGAGGCCTACAGCTCCCAGCTGTGTGTCAGCTCTGCAGGGAGCAAGGTGAACAAACTCACAAAAACACATCGACGCTTGGTGTTTGTTATTTCCATTACTCTTTTTGTTCTTACACGATTTTAATCCGTGTTCGTCCTGACTTCTAGGAGAACTACACAGTCTTGAAGAAACAATACAACAACCTTCTGGTGAGTTGGGGATGCTGATGTCTGGTATACACTGTAAACAGTACACATCAGACTTGTGCAGCTATTTTGACATTTTTTGTTCACAGGACAACTCCAAGTGGCGCCGGCACTACCTGAACAGCCTGTATGACTACATGCAGGGCTGCAACAAGGAACTGTCCTTTCTTGGAGAAGAGCAGGATAAGATCAAGAAGCAGGACTGGAGTGACCACATAGTGGACCCGCCTGATGTCCGCAGGCAGTATGAGGTTAGTAGTGCTAACATTAATACCACTGCAACTTTATGTAGGAAGAGGTTGTTACTGCTATAAATAACTCACTAAATTAGTAAGAAATAAGTTAAGAAACGTAAAGGTGTCTTTAACTACCAATGGTCAATCTTAAGAAAGTTTTATTTAATATTGTGGTGAAATATGCGCTTGCGAAGATGCCAGATATATACTATTGAAAGTAAAGAATAAATAATAGTAAAATTAAATAGAAAAATAAATGAACACATACACTGGTAAATTACCGTAATTGGTAATAGATTACACCTTTTCACATTAATAACCTATTCATAATTCATACCGCATGGAAAAGGTGTAAAAAAAACTCATTATTTCCAAAGAAGCTGTGACAAACAATAAAATTCCAAAAAGTCATTATGGTAACCTTCATGTTTTAAGCCATGGCATCTCTGATTTCCCTTGTTGCGTATAATTTCGTACAGATTTCCCCAGAATGCGTTCTGATATCGGTGACATCTTTGGGAATTTGGGCATTTTGATATAATTTTTAAAAAGTATAATTTTGAGGACGGTTCCATTGGTGGTTACCTCGGATTGTAAGAGGTGAATGGGAATGAAATAAATACGTTGAAAGGTAAACTATTCAATTATCCTTGAGATTAAGTACTATATATACAGTACATATACTGTATATATATGTGTGTGTGTGTGAGAGAATGTTAAAAATCACTGTTTCTGCTTGTTCCTTTTCATTCTTTAAAAGGTCAGAATCTGTCCTTGAGGTAGCTGTAGTCCTCTTTTTTTCTGCGTGAGATGAGTGAAGGAAAATTTTGTAAAATAATAACAATGGTCTCTCATTGAAATCTGATTTCTTTAATGGAAAAGAGCAAGTTTGGATATTTGCTCAATGGTGATTATATACCGTAATACTTTTTCAATTGATCTCAATCAGAACTTCAAGAACAACAGCCTGCTATCCCATGAGGCCGAAGTGAACAAACTCCAGGATGACGGAGACAGGCTCATCGAACTCAAGCATCCTGCCAGCTCCACTATACTGGTACTTCATCACCTAAAACACTATGATCACATTTTTCTCCTCATCAGCTTCAGATCAAATCCCATCAGAAGGACAATGTCTCATGCTTCCATATGTCCCTAATATTGCACTCATGCTAATATTTAGCCGGTTATATATTTGCAGGCTCAGAGGGATGCTGTGCGTAATGAGTGGCAAAAATTCCTCAATCTTTGTATTTGTCAAGAAATACATTTGGACAACGTGGAGCAGTACAAAAAGGTAAAATCTTTGTGCAATCCTGCTCAGTGTACAGGAACAGGATGACAGTGGTCAGAATGTGCATAATGTGAACACATTTTGTCTATTTATTATGTGCCAACTGGATGATTGGATTTTATGTAAAAGTGTTATAAAATCCTTGAATTTGTTTTTCTTTGTGTGTCATTTTATAGTACCAATTGGACACTGAACAGCTGTCGGAGACTCTGACCAAACTCAACAGCAGCCTGGACCCCAAGTCTGTCAGTCAGAGGACAAACTCAGAGACACTGCTGCAACTTGAGGTGCACCTCAGCTTTTATTATTTAATATTAAAGAGCAATGTGCATAACTACAGTATTCTTGTCAGGTGGTGCGTGGTAAAACATGCATCATCAAAGAACTTTAGAGGGTTCCTCCTGGAGGTCAAAGTTACACAACAATATATACAACATTTTCAAGTTAAAACTCTAATGGTAATTGACTTCAATTTAAGGCCGGTTCATCCTACTAATTTTGGGGTCTGCAAACTGGGCATTTCACCAGAATTTCAAATAAAATGCAGTATTTATGAAGACAGACCCCTAGGTGGTTACCAAAGTTATAGAGGTCAATAGTTTTTCCAGGCTAACACATGTGATGATGATTTCTTGTGACGTACCACATGAATTCTATGTCCTCATATTTCTTTGTTTTCATCTGTCCTTTCTGTCCAGGCAGAGGAAAAGGCAGTGCAGAACTGTGAGCAGCAGCTGGCTGACCTGAGGAGACGAAGCACCATCATTCCACCTCTGAAGCTGCGTCGCAGCGCCCCCAACAGACCGGTCACAGTGGAGTCGATCTGTGACTGGGAGTCCAACCAGGTGAGGCCTGCCATCCGTTAACTTTAATTGAAATGGGGCAAAGAAAAGCTGAATAAATGTGATTGAGACAGTTGTGGCAGTTCAGATGTTCCATATTATTCTATATTGCTTCAATGTCTCCTCTAGGGTTCCCTGTTAAGAGGGGAAAAGTTCACTCTGAAATCTAACCCAGACGTTGAGAACTGGAACATTGTTTCTGCTGATGGTAGAAGCAAAACATTTCCAGGGGTTTGCTTCCAGATTCCACCACCTGATCCTGACGCTATTGACAAAGTGGATCTGTAAGTAATGCATTGTTAACTGCCCCTTGTATACACCTCCTTCAGTAAACAAAATGTATCAGCAGTTCTCTCTCTCACTTTCTCACACCTGATTTTAATTCACCAGGATCGGTGGTGAACTAGCAGACATCAAGAAAAGAAGAGCTGCTCTGTCAACATCCCTGAAAAATCACTCAGCAGAAATCTCTAGAACTCAACAAGCAGGTCATTACCTATCTATAAATCTGCATCTATCTCATATAAATTGACCAAAAAACCCTCAGCTTCATATTTTTGTCATTTTTTTTTTGACAAATACACATTTATTCATCATAAAACCTCAAGAAACAAATACTATTGTTTCCACAATCAGCCCCAATTTCATCAGCCCCCCCGGACCCAAAGTTGGCAGCTGTGGCTGGTCAGCTGAACAAACTGGACGATGATTTGGACAAAACTGAAGCGAACATGTTGAGCCTCCTGAGGACTCCGCTGAGTCGCCAAGACCCGGCCAGAGATCTAGCCAGAAGGATGGAGGAGCAAGAGGTGAGCAGGGAGAAATTCGTCATCACAGCTGAGCCTGAGTTCATATTTCACTTAACTGCATATTTCAATAACTTCTTTTTATCACAGACAACAACTTGTGTGATGGCTTAGTGAAGTGACACTATGATGATACGATGAGCACCTAATCAGGAATGAAGTATGAATTGAAACAACTTGGCAGTGACACTAGGACAACAATACTACCAGTATTATTAATTATATTATTACTACCCCTGCTACAACCGATGACAGCAGAGTTTCATAGCATGATGTAGTATTTGAAGACATTCTTTATATTTGTCACTATGTAAAAAAAACCCTCTGTAAAACAACATTTCAGGTCCCAAGTGTCTCTTAGCCTCTTCAGTGAAACAAATTTCATTATTTTAAAGTTCAAATTCCCAGTAGATGAAATTCAATATTCAAAAGCATGTACTGATGTTACTATCTAAACTTGTGTCTTACAGAAAGCAGCAAGGGCACTACAGGCTCTGGGGCAGCAGAAGGCAGCAGCGCAGGCCGACCTGCAGCCTTTGCTGTCCAAAGACCCAAGTTCCTCAGCACTGCCACTTAAACTCAGTGCTGCCAACAACAAGCATGACAGCATCAGCGCCCTTGCTGACCTCTACTCCAAGAAGTAAGTTTATGCTTTTGCCATTTTGATGATGATGAATGTGTCCTCAGCAAATTTCAATTTACAAACTGTGGTCAAAAAGACATTAACAATGTTGAAAGACAACTACATTGTAAAGATGCATAGGCAAAAAATGTTGCCACCTCTTTTGATCTTAGAGAAGGACGAAACATTTTAATACATATTTAATGTAACAGAAAACACAACTCACACTTTTTTTCTACACATATGCACATACATTTATGTTATTCTACACATATGCGCTCATACTTATTGGACATCGCACTCATTCATCAACTTCAACTTTTTGACTCTCACTAATCTCCCACCGACGCACACACATCTATGATACATTTCACAAAATTCTCATTCCAGTCAGGCCGTCCTTGATGGAGCCACAATTATCTACTTTCAGTCAGGGTGGAAGCACCCCTGCTTGAACCACTGCACCCAAGATGCACCTGGCAGCATACACACAAACACACAAACAGATAACACCGTCCTACTCTGTCTATTCATTATTTTGCCTATATAATCTCTCTTCATACTTTGCTCATGGTCAGTCACTCTGGGCACTGCTGACCTCTCCTGAGACTCAGACTTCTTCTTAGGCAATAAATACAAAAGACAAAACTCTGCAGACTTGTCTTATATTCTTCTCACCAACAGATTTCCGCGACAATTAACTCTACAAAAACAAACAATGCCAGTAAACTGCTGCTGTAACTTCACTTTCCTCTTTTTCCAGAGCAAATGCATCTCTGAACCTAGAGAATCAGATTGGGAAGGTCGATGGTCTTGTCACTGGTTTTGAGAAGAAGTTGAGTGAAGACGGTCTTATTCCTGATTATCCACAATCCCTCCAGACCCGGACTGCAGAGATTGAAGTGAGGAAACGTCCATTTCCACATTCTTTCAAAAGCTAATATTACCACATATGAGTTAAAAAAAACTCCTTCAAAACTACATCTGATAGATTTGAATTTTCACATTTCCTTTTCTGTGTCCAGAGCCAGCGCAGGGATGTGACATCAGCTCAGGGTGACATGAGGAAGTTGAGTTCTGACCTGGAGGCCACAGAGCAGCTGTGCAGCTCTCTGCAGCAGGGCTACAATGAGCACTGTCCTGACATCCAGTACCAGAGAAACGAGGTCAAGCAGCTGCAGACCCGATATGCAAATGTCGAGAACCAGCTGAAGGAGAGGTCAGAATCGGACCGTGGCTGAATCATATAAATATGACATAACAGGTTTTGCTATTACTAACATCATAAGACAACCACTGTAATCTACTTTGAATGAATTTTGTGACATACAATGCATATACATACAAACAAATAAGACATACAGAGATGCAGTTTAAAAAAAACCTGCCTTCCGTAACAATTATAGAAGAAACAATGAAATAATTAACAACTTAGCTAACTAAAAAAAATGTCATGATGAAAAAATTTCCCATCATATTCACAACTCCTCAGAGAAAACATCCTACATGAAGCTGCGACAAAGAACCAGGAGTTTGAAAGCACAAGCAAAGCCCTGAATTCCTTCATGAGCAGCCTGCCTAATAACAAGATTAACCCCTATGATGATCTGTCTCAGATTGCTGCTAAGCAAAGCGCTCAAGAGGTGAGAATGAGTTCTGAACACGTCTGGTAGAACATAGTGATGGATGGATTAGGATAGGAGGCATGCATAATTTCCACTTTTGTTACATTCCACTGTAGAGATTGGTGGACGACCTGAAGAGGAAGGGAGATGACATGGACAGAATGACTGACCTGTCTCAAGACTTGCAGAATTTACTCAATGTAAGTCTCAAATTGATTACCGCACAGTGATAACTGGTAGAGACACAAGCACACATGGAAGCAGAGTCTAATTTGACGTATTTGTGCAGGACTATGAAGCCTCTGCTACAAAATACAACAGTACAATTGAGGATCCTGAAGCACCTGCTGCAGGAAGGTCCCTTACCCCCACACTTGCTGATTCTGTTAAGGAAAAGGTAACATTTTAAAATCATATCTTCTCAAATAATAAACACCTTTGTTGAAATATGAATTTGGCTAATGTTCTTTTTATCTTTTGTTCTTTTTAACAGGAAAGGGCTCTGGTGAAGTGTTATGCTGAAACATCAGCTGAAAATAACCAGTCTCTGAAGCAGATGAGCCTGGCTCGGACTCTTGTTTTACAAGTAAGACATGAAAAATATTTTTCCCACATTTGCCCTCCTAATTTGACTATATTTGGATATCTTGCAGTGTCTGTCAAATAATCATTTTAAATATTTAATCATTAACACACCAAAGATTATGTAAAAGAAATACACCGTAGAACAATACAACACATTTTAAATTTCCCTGGTGTGGGATCATCAAAGTTAATTTCATCTCATATCGTCTCTCATTTTGGCATTCAATTTATTTACTGTTCCCACCGTAGAATGAAGAGAAAGTTCAACTTGTGTCGCAGCAACAACAGCTTCAAAGTCAACAAAGGGATGCCTTTGAGCTTAACAGTCTGTTGAAAGATCTGAATGATGAGAAGGAACGAACTTCTCACACTGAGACAGAGTTGAGAACCTACAGGGACAGGATGATGTCACTAAAGAGTCGCAAAGGAGTGGAACGCGTTGAGGAAAAAGAAGTTGTGCACTACTACCGTGACCCAAAACTGGAAAAAGATCTGACAGAGTTTGAACAAACATTGCGTGAAGAGATCCTGAGGCGTAGCGCCACCTATAGTGAGGTTGAAGTTATTAACCAGAAAATCACAACAGTGGAGGACAATCTGAAAACCAGTCCACCCAAACTAGTGACCAGAGAGGTGACAGAGTTTGAGAGAGATCCTCAGTTAGACGTTGAGGCAGCAAAGATTAGAGATGAAATATTGAGACTGAGAGAAGACATTCGATTGAGAGATGGCGAGAACATTCAGATGAAGACAGAAGTCACAATTCTCCAGCAGAAGAAACCACCAATTAGAGAGAGAGTGGTAAAGAAGGAAGTGGTGAAAGTAGAGAGGAATCCAGAAATGCTGAGAGCAGTGCAATCATTTGAGACAGAAATATCTGATGAGAGCAATAAAGTCAAGCTCATCAATGATGAAATATTCCAGACAAGGGGCCAGATTAATGCACTTGACAGATTAATTCCAAACATCCAGCCTAAGATCATCACGAAGGAAGTGAAAAAGATTGAACAAGATCCTGAGCTCATCAAAGAATCTGTGAAAATTCGTTCAGAACTTGAAGATTTAAAGCTTGAAAATGAAAATTTGTCCAAAGATGTCACAGATTTCCAAAGGCGCTACATTGATGTGCAAGATTGGAAACCAAGAATTGAGGTCAAGGAAATTGTTAATGAGATCTACCGAATAGACCCAAGCACCGAGAGGGAGATAATACGACTGAAGAAAGACATTCAAGACTCCCACAAGCAGCGCACTGAACTGGACGGTGTCATCAAAGTTGTTGAGAATGATGTTTACATCCTAAGGTCTGAGAAACCCCGGGTGGAGGTAAAGGAAGTTCTCCAAGAGGTGGTTAAAGAGGAAAGGAGCCCTGAAAATGAAAGAGAAATTCAAAGGCTAAATGATCAGGTGAACTATTTAAACAACTCTTACAATTCCCTCCAAGACCAGTTGAGATTGCTGCGGAAAGAGCGAGATGAATGGAAAGCTGAAAAGTCCAAGGTGGAGACCAGACTTGTGACCAGAGAGGTCATCAAGTATGAAAACGATCCACTACTGGAGAAAGAAGCTGACAGGATGAGAAAAGGAGTGCGGGATGAGGCACAGCTGAGACGTAGCATCGAGGAGATGGTGTTTGACCTGCAAAATAAATACATCGTGTTGGAGAGACAGAAGCCTGAGGAGAAAATTGTCCGACAGGAAGTTGTGCGTTTACAGAAAGACCCAAAGCAATTGTATGAGCATGAAAGGCTTGGCAGAAGCCTGGATGAAGAAGTCAAGACCCGCCGGCAATTAGACCTAGAATTGCAGCAACTGAGAACAATAGTAGAGGATAAAGAGAGAATGCTCAGAGAGAGTGATGAGCGCCAAAAGAGGATTATCATAGAGTCTGAACTCAGAGAGCTCAGATTGCGCATCAGACACCTGGAAAGTGCTCCACCTCCCGTTGAAGAAAGTATTGTTGTTGAGGAGTTACTGAAGGTTGAGAGAGACCCAAAACTGGACAGGATGACAAATGGGCTTCGTTCAGACATGGACAAGGAAACTGGTGACGTCTTGCGTCTGCAGAGAGACATTCGGAACCTCACTGTCAAGCTTGAGATCCTACAGAGAGAAAAGTCTGTTGAGAAGACAGTGTACAAAGAGATAGTCCGTGTAGAGAAAGATCAGGCCGTGGAAGCAGAGAGAGAACGCCTTAGGGAACAGGTGACGGAGCAGAAATTTGCCAGGCAAGACTTAGAGGATGAAATCAAACGTCTATCTGACAAACTCAATTTTACGATGAACACCAAGTCTAGCAGTTCAAGAGAGGAAAGTACCCTTATTTCAAAGAGAGATGCCTTACAAAAAGAGAGGGACAACCTCAATCGTGAGCTCAGGAGCTATGAGTCTCAGCGACATGACATTACCATGTCATTCCAGCACCAATCTAGGCTCATGAGTGAGAGAACACAGATGAGCAGACAAAGAAGCATGAAGATGGACAATGACGTGCAGCGTCTAGAGAGGGAAATCCTGGATGAAAAGGACAAGATCCATTTGCGAGACAACACCATCCGAGAGCTTCTACTGACCCTCCAGAAAGAGGACAATGCAGAGACGAGAACTAAAGAGACAAATGTCTCCACTAAAATCACCATTCTGGATCCAGAAACTGGCAAGGACATGTCTCCTTATGATGCCTACCTGCA
This sequence comes from Brotula barbata, assembly GCA_900303265.1. Classification (NCBI taxonomy): domain Eukaryota; kingdom Metazoa; phylum Chordata; class Actinopteri; order Ophidiiformes; family Ophidiidae; genus Brotula; species Brotula barbata. The sequence goes on along the minus strand of OMNV01009841.1, from coordinate 32,543 downwards.
GGGCCTGATTGATCGTCAACAGTACATTCATTTGCAGGAGTTGGAATGTGACTGGGAGGAAATTACCTCCTTGGGACCTGATGGTGAGACAACTGTGCTCCAAGATCGCAAAAGTGGCAAGCAATACTCCATCAAAAATGCCCTACAGGAAGGCAGGCTGACACAGTATGACATCCAAAAGTACAAAGATGGAAAAATGCCCATTTCAGAGTTTGCCTTGTTAGTTGCAGGTGACACTACGACGAAACCACAATTCAACTCAATCACCCAAAAGACCAACACAACTGTGAAATCAAGCGCTCCTACACTCGCCAAATCAACTGGAATCCACCCAATTGCCGGAGTAATAGATACATACAGCGAGACCTGCTTCACAGTACGCAGTGCCACCATGCGCAAATTGATTGACACCACTACTGCTCAAAGGCTTCTTGAAGCTCAAGCGGCGACAGGCGGCATCATTGATATCAACAGTAAAGAGGTGTACACAGTGCAGAAGGCGGTAGACAGAGGTCTAATCGAGACCACTCAATTGCAGAGGCTGCTAAATGCGCAGAAGGCTTTCAGTGGCGTCGAAGATCCCATGACAAGAGAGATTTTGTCTGTGGGAGAGGCTGCGCGGAAAGGATGGATGATGAAGGAAAATGCCGTTCGCTACATGGAGGCACAGCACCTGACAGGAGGGCTGGTCAATCCCAACACTGGCAGTCGAGTAAGTGTCCTTGATGCCCATGCGGCCAAAATGATTGACAGCCAAATGCTGAGGGATCTGCAGGTGGAGTCAGCCTACACAAAAGATATACTCGACCCAATAACAAAAGAGAAGATCAACTACAAACAAGCACTGGATCGCTGTAAGATAGACCCTGGGTCTGGACTACCCATGCTGCCTGCCTCCTCCAAAGATATTGGTTACTCCGTGTACTCTTCTCAGAAATACGCAAGATTCTAGATATGTTTACAACATACATGGAGTCATCTGATCGGTGCGGTGGTGAATGAGTTACCAGATTGTGCGTACTATGAGATGTAGGATCACAGATTCATTTTACAAACACCATATATACATCTTAATACATTAATTACAATGTACATTTTGACTCAGGAAATGTTTAACTCTACTGCAAAGCTTTCTGTCTAGCTAAAATAATTGCTGCTGAGTTGCCTTTGTTTACCGAACATGTCTGGTGTGGGCACATGTATTTTTGGTCTAATTTAAAAAAGGAGAAAATACAAATGCAGTTTTGCAGTTTCATTTAGGTATTCTTGTATTATTAGGGATAATGGGACATGGTGCAATGCTATTTACCAAGATTGATTGATTGATTGATTGATTGATTGATTCTGCATTACTCATGGGATATCGTTGACACTGTTCACTTTAAACTCAATCTTGTTTGATATTTTATGAAGGAAGAATATCAATAAATTATATGGTACCAGTACATTGAACTCATCGCTCTCAATGCTGTGTATAGTCTCTGGGTAACTGAAATACACATGTAAGTACAGTGGGCAGTGCAGTGTTTGAACTTAACCATCACAATAAATATATATCACATTAGATTAAAATGAAATTATAAAGAACATTTTTCTGAATTTTACCCCGAGCTGACGTTTCATGCCTGCGTCACCCTCCCAAAGAATATCAGGAGTCAACTTATGCGATAGGCAATGGCAAAAACAGGAATCACTCTAGAGTGTACATGTTGGTGGCACCTATTACGAAACAAGATTTTCATGTTCAAAGGAACATCGATTAGCTTTCAAATGATCCAGGATCGAGCACACGGTAAACATAGTATTTAGTCCTACCGTGCAAATACTGTACAGGAGAATATCGTACATTTTAATGGTTTATTTTTGCATCACCACACAGAAAACACAATACAATGTCAATAATTGGATACAGCCATGGATCTGGGTTTTGACATGACCAGTGGGTGAGCAGCACAATATTTAAGTTACAGGACTTTGTAGGGCCGATTGCCACTGGTCTGTGTAAAACACCAGAATAAAACTTGCTATTACAAAGATTTGGCTGAAGTGATTAGTATTTTTAACATTTATACCGCTGTGGAAATTTCAGGTTTTTACTTGTGTCAATATCATAGAGTTTTATTTATTAACCACACAAAACACATCTATCGGTTGGTCCCCATGGTGTTGTTTATGAGATTTTGAATCGTAAACAATCACATACAATATATACATCAAGAAAGGGAAGAATGAAATCAAATTGTACGGCAGCCCCAAAAAAGTACAAGTGTCTCAACGCTTCAGCAAAAAAGACATGCTGGTTTGTGTATTTAAGTGACAAATACGTCAGCTAATAAAGTACATTATGATAGTAGTGTTGTCCTACAAAACCACATTTTCATGAAACACATTTTGCAGAAATAAAGCAGTTTAATTCTTAAATAGGAACAGTACATTTTCCAGTGGCCTATTTGGATGTGAAATAGTAATGTGGTGTAGCAATGAGGTCAGCACACTTACCCTGTGTATGTACTGACCTGGAATCAACCTTTGCCTTTCACAGTGTATGACACTTATTTAAATTGGTGGCTCCATATCTATGCAAACTTGAACAAAGTTCACATCAAGAACCTTTCCACAAGAAGAAGCTTCCTCATGATGCAAATCCATGACATCCAAAGGCAAAAACTGGGCATCACTCACGAGTGCACATGAATATGCTTGCATCACCAATATCCTATATTTAATTGGATATTTTTGACAGTATTCTTCGTCATGCAGGTAAATAGCCAGCACTGGAGTCCTATAAAATGTCTGATTATCCCTAAATGCCCTGACGATTTTCATGGATGAAAACAGAGGTCAGGTTGCATCTGGAGGCAGTGGAGCAACTTGTTTATTCTCTCTCTCCTTGAAGAAGTTCCTTTGTCCACTGATTGCTGTCTGTAGAAGAGCTAGGTTTACACCATCAACGCAGTTGAGGACACGAGCACGGACCAGCACGCCCATTCCTGTAGCATGGTGAGAAGACACAAATTAAAGCAGGTGACAGACATACTTGAACAGTGGTAAAGTACACATTGGTTGCTCTGATATGTAACTCATAACTTGTAGAGTCAAAAAAAAGTTGATTTAAAGTTATGAGGATTTTATGAAATGATAGAGTTAAATTACATAGAAAAATATGTGATTGGGCATTGATCTAATTTTTGTTCACTTGGCTGGGTGTATTTGAGATGAGAGACAGAAACACACGTAATTAAAACACAATATTTGTATTTGATTTAAAAAATCAATTTTGTTCATAATCCCATCTCCACGCTCTCTAAATCTGGTATCAATCAAGTTTCTGTTGTATGTAAAATATTATCATGTCTGAATATGATCAGCCTTTCAGATTGCCACGCACTGATTATAATTACATTTATGTTTGACCGATATGTGGACCCGAGACAAATGTGAAAATGCTTTGTAGATCCTAACAAGCAATTAGACTAAATAACCCTTAGCCATAACCATTCATAATTTAGTCGTTCCTTACCTTCAACAATTTCTATCTCACCCAGAACCAAGTACTGGGCTCCAATTATAGGTTCAAATGGCTCCACAGACAGGGTATGGATAACCACGTGGTGATTTTTTGATGCATGCTGAGCTGACAATGTGGCCCTGGACTCTTCAGCTTCATAACACACAAGTCTGGAATATTGAAAAGATGATTACTTGGTTAAATATATTATCACATAAAATAATAATCATATGAAGGTTGTGTTCGAGCATATGAGTAAGTGATTACAGTAGCGACTACAGTATAGTTGCACCTACTGATTATTTGTTTTACTGTATAGTCAGTAAAAAAAAAAAAAAGCCAAACAGTTTATCGTCCATCCATCCTCTATACCGCAGCATCATGGCGTCAGAGGTCTCCACCTCAGTACACAAAAACACTGAGATGAACTGATATAAAGACTAACTGTTTAAGTACAAAAATACAGTTGCCTATTTCTTTCACGAGTCTTGAGCTGGCCACGTTTGAAGGAAACCTGAGACCTCAGCGCACTGCAACGGCCACCGTACTAACCACGATTGAATTTTTTAATAACCAAACTAGACCAGACATCATGCAATTTAGTGAATTAGAATAAAAATTAATGTTGAGTTTTAAGACAGAGCAATTACAAGAACAACCGCACCTGCCCAAAGTTCTCACCGCTTGTCCTTCCCGGACAGATTCTGGATTTATTTCCCAGGGGAAATGAAAGGATGCTGCTGCTGGAAGCATTCTGTAGACAAAAAATGTAAATGACGGTAAATAATGTGAGAAAAAAGGAAGGGATAAATAAGATGGGAAAAAATAAGGTTTCTTCCCGGAAAAAAACAGGGAAAAATAAGCCGCGATGGTGACGTTTGTTCCACGTGAGATGGACACACGGGCTTCTTCCGCTTTACAGCATGTGGATTTTCAGGCTCCACCCCCTGACTGCCACAGAGAATTCCGGGCAAGCATCGGTCTGTGTAGTCATATGCGTACCCACCAACGCTCAACACTTGTGACGTGCCTGGGTTATCGTCGTCTATGATGGACGAAGAAGAAAAAGAAGATAACCATCTCATACCATTGTAAATAACGTATATAATTTGAATATGTATATCCCTCTGTTTTGCCTGCCGTGCCCTTGATATTCATATGATGTGGATAAATGTAAGAAAGGAACAAAAAAACAAACTGATAACTGGAGTCAAATTCCTTGTATGTGTGAAATTGTACTTAACCAATAAACCCAATTCAGATTCTGCACTAGTACACTGTTTAGAATAGGGAGAGGAAAAGAGGGAAACTAATTTATGTGAAAGAATATAACATTTAATGACTCAATGTCCAAAATATGAACAACGAAGAGAAATCATGTTGTGTGAAATCATAGAGAACCTAAATTAAATTATGATTTTTGGGACATTTTGCAGACTAGCTCTAGGGATCAATGTTTTTCATTTCTGTGTCAATATTTGAGGTGGGAAGATTACTGAGAGTATACATCTCATTTATTCTATTTCGTTAATCTCATTTTAGTTATTTCTAGTATTGTATTCCCTTTCCAGCATGTTAGATGCGATCCACATTCCTTACCAGCTGATGGCGGTAATGCTCCGTTAAGTTGTTTACCAACCATAAAATATTACGAGGAAGAAGAAGTCCCAGTCCCGAGGACGTGAAAGCTCACAGGTAGCCGAACAGACGTCAGAGGGAGAGCACAGGAGGTCATAGTACACAGGTTCCACCATCACTTTTCACATCGAAGGCGTTGTTTTTTCATTCGATACAGAGAAATGAATCCCGACATCTTAAAAGAGCGGCGAAGCGCCACTTTCAACGTGGAGAAACTCACCAACATTTTGGACGGGGGTCCCGAAAAGACCCGAAGAAGAAGAGAAATTGGTGAGTTTATAATGCCGTCCCGTTTCTCCTTCCGCACTGTTATTTTTTTTCCTACGGCCTGCAAGAAATGTTTGTCATAATATTTGCTCAGAAAAACGTTGTGCTGAGGACAGAATGTTGTGCAAACCATGCTAACGTTAGCTAACAACAACAACAACAACAATAAATGTCCTTTGTATGGCCGCGTTGCGAACTGAAGCAACAGCAAAAGCTAATTATTATTATTTAATGCAGCCGAAAAGGCATACCAGTTTCAAAATAAATATTTGATGCTGAGACATGATAGGATGCTACTTGTAAACGTGATTGATTTTATCGTGAAATTTGTCAAGTTTGATAGGAGTTCTAAGAAAATAATGTTTATAGAAATAAACTCAGTGCTTGAAAAACAAAGGAGAAAAGAGAAAAATAGACCGTTCATGTACTTAATGTTGGTATCTTTTCATAGCTCTCTGACCCTTGGACATAAAGTTTATACACACTTTCTGGGTCAAATGTGACTGGTTCGCTTTTTCGAGATATTCGCGGAACCTTGTTGGTACGGAATACGGTTTGGTTAGTCTTGTGAAAGGTTATAATGAAATGTCCCAAAACTTAAAGGCAAACACTTAGATGATCAGAATGCCCCGTGTTGCTAAAACATATTCATTTTTGATGGCCTGTGATTGTTATTGGTTAACGATGCATGGTGCAATATTAAATTCCAACTACAACAGTGTGACGTAATTATAAACTTCATACCATAAGAAAGATTTCAGCAGGTAGACTGGTATATGGTCTAATGTTAGGCTTAGGTGTTTCTTAAAGGACAATGATAGGTGCACCTGTATCACAGGTATGAATGTTGTATTCTGTATAGAAAAAGCAATGTACGAGTACAGGAATCGTCACTGCTGTAGTACCCTAAATTGCACCCCGGAATTTGACGACTTTCTGTACAAAATATTTACAATTTAATTATTTTGTACATTTGCTACAGATTACACATAATGAACATTGAGTGTGATCCAAGTCAATTTGAGTTATGTTTATTTAATCACACCTCAGTTTTACTAGAGGGCCATCAAGTACAGGAACAGGATGACAATGGGGAAAGTTTGAAATAGTACAAGTGTGCCTCCTCAGAGCTCAGTCTTCCCTCTCCTTTGTAGCTCAAATTATGGAACACAGGTGTCTCTTGCCATTGGCGGGGGTTGGTGGCTTCAATGTGTTAAGTCCGCGAATAATTACCCCCTTTACCTGTAGATGTGTCACAAGCTCTTTCTTTTATAGTAACATATGTCTTTGCCTTCACTCTTATCCTGGAATGCCTTTTTGTAGCTAACCTGCACCAATATAAATGTCGTGGCTTCTACGTGAGAGATATTAGGATCGTGCACAATATATAGATGCTTTGCAACTGAGTATTTGCAGTTTTGCAGCAGGCTGCAAAACTCCTAAAAAACATTCCCATTAAATTATTCATGACTGAACCCCAAATTATCAAAACCTTGAATGGCAGGGGACGTCTGTCATTGCTATAGCATCATAGCACATATTTAAGCTGTATGAATGTTTTGTCTAAGTGAACATGCATGTCAAGATAACATCAATAAAGTAAGTTGAACATCTGAACAGTTTTCTTCAACAAAACTCATCTAGTTGGTTAGATCCATTTGCAAAGAAGTGCTGTAGTTTGTATATACTGTATGTACCTAAATGTCAAAATGTGTTGATATTTCAGACTGTGGCAAGGCTCTTGTAAGCATACTGTAAATGTGTAGTCAATTCTTGAAATTTGTCTTCCTTCACTTGTAAATGTGTAATTAAGAGAACAAACATCTGCAAGTCAAACTTACAAAGTCCTGAAAGTGCAACAGTTGACTATATTGTTGGCAGAGATGTGAGGATAATTATATGGGAATGCAGGTTTGAATTGCTGATTTTTTTTTATTTTTATTGCAATGGAAGAACATGTTGTTCATAGCCTTAACTGAGATCAAAAATGCGTTTCTGAACACAATTCCTCTCTTCACCATATAGAGACCTTGGTTTTCAATGACCCAGACTTTCAGGAAGAGGACCCAAACTTCCTGTCCCGCAGTGAGCGCTATGATCAGGCAGTTCGAAAAAGTGCCCAGATGATCCTGAAGCTCAGAGAGTATGGAATTGCAGACCCAGAAGAGATTCACTGCTATAAGAGGTATGTGGTCACGGGATGGACCTGCAGGGCAAGTCACAAGCCACAAGCATAATATTAACAGTGCTTTCACTGCACTGCTATAGTTCAGCGAAAAAGGAATTTCTTTAGAGGAACATTTGGGCTGTGTTTTCCCCAGAAATGGATTATACTATATAACTTCAGCTGCTATAGCATATGGTACTATACTGCTATAATATACTATAAGTATTCTATATTACTATAATATAGTACTATAATATATTATTACTGATAGTATACATCTAGGACTATATAATGGTATAATAGAATAATAACTTAACATAATAACTTAACTTTAAAATGATGGCCAGTGTGCAATGGTTTGGTTGTGTTTGCTTCAGTTAAGTAAACAAAGTCAGACCTCAGTTTCCTGAGTAGTTCAAAGATCAAAGTTCATTATAAGATTAAAACTGTGTCAGAGGGTAAATGAATGCTATAAAATTGGTTTCATTGTAGTTATATTGTCCCAGCAATAAAGCTTCACATAGTTACCCATAATTTTACGATTTTAATTGTCAGATCAGACAGGTTTGTGAGACTGAGGTTTGGGTGGTCCATATGTCAGCACATTCAAATGACTTCTGTGAATGCACTTTTAAAGGCTTTATTTCATCTAATGTAACTTGTCATTTAGATTACTTTTCATCTGTGTCAAACATCTTTTCATCTTCAAACATTTACTGAAATGAAACAGCTTCTTAAGTTGTGTTTATGACATAAACATGGTCATCAGCCACAGAATGAAATCCTCATTCAGTAAAAAGAACTCATCCTTACTTCTTCACTTCTCCCAGTTTGATAATTGGCAACCACCACGAGGCCTTGGGTCTGCACTTTGTCATGTTCCTCCCAACTCTGTACAGCCAGTGTGATCCACAGCAGTTCAAGAAATGGATTCCTATGGCTGAATCCTTCCAGGCCATGGGGACGTATGCCCAAACAGAGTTGGGTCACGGTCAGTCCTGGACTTAGCCCTGAATGGCATAAATTGCCAATGACATTTGTGTGTTTGACGTTGTGCCAAATTTAAATAAATGCAGTTTCTACAATTTTAAGGGAAGAATAAAAGTTTAATCTGAACAAGTTTGGAAAGCTGCTTAGTTCCACAAGTAGCTCTGGTGATTCCTTACATGTGTTTGACAGATCAAGTAAAAACAATCTTGTCTGACGTTTTGTTGTAACTAACAAAGATGGTAGATGGTAGTAACTCGTTGTAGCTAAATTATTAGTAGTATTAACCCTCAGGCACCAGTGGTTCTAACCCTCAGGTTGATTATCTTATTTTTTTCATCATACTCCCACACATTGTGCATGTCTGTACACATTGAGACATACATTATTTCCAGTTTCTTATTCTAATAAACATGAAATGGTTCTGCTGCTTTCACTCTCTCACACCCCTCACGCCTTGTTAATAAATGAGGTTTACTGGTGAACAACTCACAAAACTAATTCACATTTTTATTTAACTTCAATTCTAATCAACTGATTAATAGAAGTAATTATGTCATCAGTACTTTTAGGGCACAGATTGCATTGATCAGATATTTGCTTAATATTGTTAATATTTTTCATTTTCTAATTTATTTATCTATTTTATGTAGCTACAGTTCTTGGAATAGTTTTTAGGTTTCAGACCATAACATGCACCGCTGCATAGGGGAAAAAATTAGCTCATATTCTAAGTATGATACTGTATTGCCACCAGTATGCCTAAGAACTATGCAGCCTGTATGTAGTTTGGTCATGGATAGGCAGAATCTCCAAAAGTTAAAGTATATTGAGGTAGTTGTACTGTTGTGTGAATTCCTAAATGAAACTAATCCAAGAAAAGCTTCTTCTTGTTTATCCAGTTTCATCTGAAAGGCAGAAAATGATGCAGAATATTCTGTGCTGCAGGAACAGTTGGTCTGGGAGCTTGTATTGAGGTGGAGTCCCAGATCCTGAATATGCCTTTGTTATCTGTGAGGCCCAAAAATCTGTAGTGAGGGAGAATGTAGGCCAGGCCAGCTTTTATTTGTGACTTTGATGTGACTCAGCCAAGTGGTGGTTATTCATCTCTGAACATTTTTAACTAGCCTTACAATCAAATCACAAGACATGTAAATAATTCTACTTTGTGCTGAGATTGTTTGATACAGAACCATTATTCTTGATTTGATTGGCTTACAATCAGAGAAGGTGTACTGAGAGCCAAGTTTCGTCTACTTAACATTGCATTCAGATGTCATCATTGTGTCAGAATGTGTGAAGAGTGAATACATAATGTAGATGTTCAAGGTGTGGTTTGAATCCGCTTGCCAGATTAATGTCCTTTTTTTCAATTGTGTGTTCAGTAAAAATGAAATGGAAAATGAATGCTTGCTTACAGGTTGGATTGCGTTGATATTATGTGCTATAATTACAATTGAATGATTTCTAATGATCCACCATTTCTATTTCAAGCCAAATTATGGAAGATCAACACTATGCCTTACATGCTGACAAGCTCTTTTATTTTCCCTTTTTTCTTCACTGCTTGCTGCCACAATCATCTTAATCTGTTCAATCAACATCTTGGGATTTGAGTCAATCTTTTCTTCCAATTTTCTTTCAATTCCAATCCTTCCAATTAATTTATTGTCATTAATCCATTGATTAATCTCCATTTATATGTGGATCCACTGGTTCATCTCTTCCATGATTGGTCTTAATCCCAAATTCACACCTGTCCTGGCATCTCCACTTTACCACCTACTTTTCTATTCCATCTGCCCCTGCTTTGCCCGGCCTAGCTGTGTGCATCCCGGCAGGCCAGAGCCCCTGGATCTCCATCTGGGAATGTTCCTGCCCACTCTGCTCAACCAGGCTACCCCAGAGCAAATGGACCGTTTCTTCATGCCTGCCTGGAATCTAGAGATCATCGGCACCTATGCTCAGACTGAGATGGGCCATGGTAAAATGAACAGACTAGTTCAAATGTGGTGCCTGTGTGCTTGAAGTAGTCTTTCATCATTTACAGTCACAGTAGACCCCACAGAAATTCCACCTACTGGTGACACTGATGCAATAGTGTGAGGGGTGAGAGTATTAATAGAAACAGAATAATGTAAATGACTCCCTGGCTCTCTTTCGGACAGATATTATTCATGTGTTATGTGCAAAATTATTAACACTGAGCCTGGCTAAGGATGAAGTAGGTTGCCTTTAAACCTTAATGTGACATTTGTTTTTTAGATCTGTCAAACACACATCAGATTCTTTCCTATTTGTGGAACTCTGTAATGTGTCATTGCTTTGTTTTTTTTATTGTTCTTCAGATAGTGCAAAAATCCTTAGAGGTTAAACCTGTCCATGATGTGTACGTGTTTTTATCACTTATGTTTATTCTGCTGTTTTCAATTAAGATATTTTCAGTTATTTGTTTATGTGAAAGTCTTCAGAACTATTAATGAAATCTATAATTTATTGACACTTCTTTAAACTTCCATGTAATTAGCTTCATTTTGTAATACGCTCAAATGTACAGAACTTACTCACAATATATTGCTTTGCATTTGGTTGTTGTCTCTCTGTGTGTGTGTGTGTGTGTGTGTGTGTGTGTGCTGAGTGTATTTATGGTGGGCTTTGATTATCTTCTTTTTTCAAGGCACCCACCTCAGAGGCCTGGAGACCACCGCCACATATGACCCAGCCACGCAGGAGTTTGTCTTGAACAGTCCAACAGTCAGCTCCATCAAATGGTGGCCTGGAGGGCGTAAGTGCTCTCACACTGAAATTGTCACGTTGGGCCTGTTTTGCAGTTATTTTACGATATTGAATGTAAAGTGGATTCCTTTGACTAAGATGCCCAGACTGAACTAGTCATACCATATCAATCTCTCTTTTTAGTTGGAAAGACATCAAACCATGCAATAGTTCTAGCCCAGCTTTACACTCATGGGCATTGCCAAGGTCTGCACGCTTTCATCGTACCCATCCGCGACATGATCACTCATGAACCATTGCCAGGTAACTACGTTTCTCCATTTATTCTCTTTGGATGTGGTTTTCTGTAAAATTATCTTTCATATATTTTTGTGGTTCAGTCTGTTTCTGTCTCACCAGTTCTTAATTTCTCAACCTGTATCTCTCAGGAATTGTGGTTGGAGACATTGGCCCCAAATTTGGTTTCAGCGAGGTTGACAATGGTTTCCTGAAACTAGAGAATGTACGAATTCCACGCGAGAACATGCTGATGAAATATGCCAAGGTGAGCTGACAATATCTGAGTTAATGTTTTTTGAATGTATTGGTATTCCTGAATGCAGATAGTTTTAAGTAACAATTTAATGATAAGTTTCATAATGACACAATTTTTCCAATAGGTGGAGCCAGATGGCAGCTATTTGAAGCCACCCAGTTCCAAGCTGACCTACGGCACCATGGTGTTCATCCGCTCTGTGATTGTAGGCGAGTCAGCCAGGGCGCTCTCCAAAGCCTGCACCATCGCCATTCGATACAGTGCCGTCCGTCACCAATCTGAAATCCGTCCAGGGTTTGTTATTACAAATGAGCACACTCAAGCAAATGGTTACATTAACAAGTTGGAGGTTTTAATATTCCCCAGGTATAATTTAAACTAGTAACAGGTTCCAGTAGTAAATATAACTTCCATTAGTTTTGTAATATTTATTCGGTATGTCCATATCTGTGGATATCAATTTACATGCAGTCCTTAATTTTGAGTACTTAATGAAAAGTCAAATCTGTGTGTTTGTATCCTGCAGAGAGCCTGAGCCCCAGATCTTAGACTTCCAGGCACAGCAGTACAAACTGTTCCCCCTGCTGGCCACGGCTTATGCATTCTCATGTGTTGGCCAGTACATGAGCCAGACCTATCATCGCATCAGCGGAGATATTAGCCAGGGAGACTTCAATGAATTGCCTGAAGTACTTGACAGACATACACATGCACTCACTATTTAAGATAGTTAACAAAAAGTCACCTTACTGGAGCTAAATAGCTGTTTATTAATTTCCTGTTTTTTTAAAAGCTATAATTTTTTCAGATTTGTGCAGAGTTGTTCAATGATAGCGTTGAGCTTACAGCATGCCCTTTTCACCATGTTTGCATCTCATCAACAGCTCCACGCCATGTCTGCTGGTCTGAAGGCCTTCACCACGTGGGCAGCCAACGCTGGCATTGAGGTTTGCCGCATGTCATGTGGCGGCCATGGTTACTCTTGTAGCAGTGCCCTTCCAGACATTTACGTCCAGTTCACTCCGACCTGCACCTATGAAGGAGAAAACACAGTCATGATGCTGCAGACTGCCAGGTAACTCAACAAACAGAATCACTCCATTGACGTGCACCAATGCAGTAATTTTGTTTAGATGCACAGTTATAAGCAACCAAGATTAACTAACTTCTCAGATACAGAGAGTCTCACATACACATAAACAAATGCCAACCTGCCTTAGCTGCTATCATACCATCAGCGCATTAGACACTCGCACATTGATATCAGGTTTCCTGTTAATGATAACTGGTTTGTTAACTGTTCAGAAACAGATATGTGATACTTTTTTCTATTTTGAAGGTATAAGGGTTCTCTGGCATGATACTTCAAAGGAACTGTTCTGAAAATGCAAGAGCTCAAATTTAAGTCTAGGTGGCATTAACAGCCTATTGACCATGGGTCCCTCCAGCTATAAGTGCTCAGTAACTGTTAGCATTAGCACTGTGCTTTGCTAAAGACTGGATCCATTGCTTGAATCCATTGCTTTACACTGCTAAAAATAAATATCGGTGGCCCTCTGGTGTCAACTCCAGATCACCAAAATATTTCAGTTAATTTGTCAGTGGTGAATAGATTTGTTATGTCACTCAGGCTTGAAGCACATGAGGCATATCCAGACTCAATATTTTACACTGAGGCTGTAGCGTCATACAGGGAAAAATTCATGTTCATTCAATTTGTGTGTATGTTTGTCTTTTCACATTTCGGTGCAGATACCTCCTGAAGAGTTACCGACAGGTTAAAGCTGGCCAGCAACTGAGTGGCATTGTGTCATACCTGAATGACACAGAGCATCACAGAGTTCAGCCTCAGCCTGTCTCTGCCAGACCAACTGTGGTCAACATTAACGACCTGTCCAGCCTGGTGGAGGTCTACAAACTACGAGCGGCCATGTAAGACATTAAGAATTAATTGGTCTATAGTTTGTTTAGTTTTCATTCATGTTATATTTCATTCCATTTTGTAATTATTTTTTGTCTTTTTTTTGATGGTTTATACTCTTTACTTTATTTGGTTATGCTTTTAATGTACTACAATCTACTAAACGGTGTATGATTTTCAGCTGATCCTCGTTGTCTTTTCAATATTACTGTGTGATCATTGTCTGGTGAAATCTGCTGGTCACATCCCTGCATACTGTCAGAAGTAGTCACATTTGAATCCATTTGGCAGTTGGTGCAAATTGTGTGATAATCACAGTCTGTGGTTTATCTAGTTTGGTCTGGTAGAGGGTGACATAATGTAGCCTGCTGGTAAAGATATGAGAGGAACAAACAGCAAAGAAGTGCCTACTAAAAATTTCATAAAGCTTCTCACCGTTGTAACTCAACTCTCAAATTTACATTTTTCCTTATAAAAATACATGTAATCAATGATGGCTGATGTGAAGATAAACATTATAACACAAAATTTCCACATTCGCTATGCCATTGTGTTTTTGAGAGTCCTTCTTATCCTGATCTTGATCAAGTTATCAGTGTTATTTTGATTTCTAAGTGGCTGTAAAATGGGTTAAAAGTCTGTGGTTGATGAAGATTATGTGTCTATGTCTGCAGTCTTGTTGGTCTGGCAGCTAATAGCATCCAGCAAGAACTGCAGCTACGGAAGAGCCAGGAGGACGCCTGGAACAATAGTTCCATTGACCTGGTCAGGGCTTCAGATGTAAGTTCAGTTGTGTGTGTATGTGTCGGTGTGCCCGCGTGTTTCTTTGTCAAATTGATTTCAACTTTCCCTTCTCTTTCTTAAAATGTCTAGTTGGTCCCTTTTTGTTTTGTCATCTTTTTTATGTCACATATATTTAAAGTAAGTGGACCCCAGATTTCTTTGTACATCAAGTCAATTTAAAATCATTGGATTTTTCTTTTGCTCAAGGCTCATTTCATAATTAGTATATTTCAGTAAAGTTGCTTGAAGCCACTTAATCCTGCTCACCCATATTTGTCTGTCCCCTTAGCCTCATGTGTTTCTTAACATCTTGCTCCATTAGTTTGCTTTTCCCCTGTTTTTGTCTCCAGGCCCACTGTCACTATGTTGTGTTGAAGCTGTTTACTGAAAAGCTTGCAGAGATTGGCGACACGGCCATACACTCCGTTTTGTCAACATTGGCTCTCCTATATGCCCTGCATGGTATTTCAAAGAACTCTGGCGACTTCTTACAGGTAAAAAATCTTGTTTTTATATATAGTGTAAGAAAAAGCATGTCGGTAAATCCTCAAATTGTACCACTTTTTAGATTATATTCGTATAGAATTGATAGTATCGCACAAAACTTTTTTTGGTGTTATGTTTCAAACAGGTACAATGTTTTAACTAAATTAAAACCTGACCTGATAGGCAGGAATTTTAAGCTTAACTGTCGACTCACAATGAAACTGGCAGTAAAATCAATAAGTTTCGCTGAAGAATGTGCGAAACAGGTTTAAGCACATGAACACAGAACTGGCAGTGCTTAGCCTGGAGTTGGAGTCTGGAGGCGATTATATAGATTGAGAACTAAAGCTGACTCATGCAGTCCCTTTACATCAATTTATCTTGTGATGTCTGATGATTTGTTTATTAATACTAAAGCTAGGCCATCAGTGTGAATGTGTGTGCTTGTGTTTGTATATTTTTGTATGTTTGTACAATACATGGCCAGTGGGTATGTATGGGACAGTTGTTACATTTTGCTATCACTAAAGCAGAATTTATCAGATTTTGGTATTATTATTTCATGTTATTTTAACTTATTGTTCATATTGAAGAAATTATAGAAAATTATTTGACATTAATGAAAATTATGACCCATGTTCACAGAAATAGTGGTTTCCTGTGGCTGTCTGACGAAATAGTACTCTGATAGAAATACTGATAGCTGTACGTAATTCCTTATGGTCATCAACAACTACTAAAACAAACATTTCAGTAGTTGTTTCCGCTACATTAAATCCACTACATTTCCACTTGCATTAAATGATCTCGCCATAAGTGCTACAAATAAATATGTTGAGTGAAACTGCTCCATTTGATTTACATCTTCCCTTAAACAAATTAAGCTTAAGTGACTGCTTTGGTGCTCGGTGGCCATGTTGTATGTGTAGCAAATACAATTGCACCCATATGTATGCCCATGGGCATATTGGTCTTAAAAAGAGGTGGTCAGGCAAAATGTTGGTGCATTGCTATCATGTGACAGCAGACCGTGTTTGGGCTTTTGACCAACTCAAATCATCTAAGCACAGGTCTATTGCATCATGTTTTTCAGCTATTTAATGAGCAAAGTATTCAAATACACCTTTTATATATGCGGGCTCACAACACACATGCACTCTGCGGTGAGCTTTTGTTTTCCGCTATGTCTCCTGATATCATTGTATTGCTCATGGCTTCTTGTGAGGAAAGGCTCGCTGTCACTTTGTCCCACGACTGCTTCAACTTGAGTTTCGGTATGCAAATGATACTGTACTGATACGGACCACAGCTTTTTTATCTGGGGATAAAAAACGGGAAATGACCTTATTTTGTTTCCATGTTGTCTGGTTCTGATCCATATCCACTATCAGCTATGTTTCCTCTATTTTGCTGCAGGCTGGACTGCTGAGTGTGCCCCAGATACTGCAGATCTCTGTCCGCATTAAGGGGCTCCTGTCTCAGCTGAGGCCCAACGCTGTGGCACTGGTGGACGCCTTTGATTACCCTGACCAGAAGTTGAAGTCGGTCTTGGGACGATATGATGGGAACGTCTATGAGCACTTGTTTGAGTGGGCCCGCCGCTCACCCCTAAACCGTACAGACGTCAGTGTGCATTATCTTTTACAGCCTGAATAAAGCGTAATTTTCAGCTCTTGCCACGGCTTTCAGCTTGTGATATGAATTACTGGTTAAAATTACAGCAAGAATTACACATTGCTGTTTTCATTACACTACAGCCTCCTCATCATCATAGATAAAGCTTTCACTGCTGCATTTGTGCTCTGCCACAAGCACTCTGAATTACTGCATGGCCATGTAACGCAAAAACACCACAACGGCAAATAGTATTCAATGTATAATGCACGTCTAGTGTACCAAAATGGATCATAAGCATTATCTTAGCTCCTAATGTGTTCTCTCCTCTCCAGGTCCATGAATCCTTCCACAAATACCTGAAGCCCCTGCGGGCCAAACTGTGAGCTGACCTTGGATCCTTAATATTTCAACTTCTCTTCAACTCTGTCTGGATAGACGGAGCCCTAACAATACTCATCCAAATTATGAACCTTATGATGTTCATTGTCAATCATCGCTGCTGTTTACCAATCTGAATGTATATGGACTTCCTTGCTTGTCTCATTTATTTCACTCATTATGTTGGAATCAACATCACAATGGATAGATTCTGGTATAGAGCGCTGTAGACAGCGAGCATGTGTTTTTGAGATGGATGGTGATTTAGAAATTGCTTAAAATCATGATGGATAACATCGCAGATTGTAAACAGGTTTAAAAGGAACTATGTCAGGACATGGCTACAGTTAGAACAGAATGGGAGTCATGGAAACTAAGTCAGAAGTAAATTTGAAAGAAAAGCTATTCAATTTTCACATGTAGCTAATAGGTTATTTCATTGGTTCTCTTAAGTATTTCATTGCCATCTGTTCCTGCTCCCCTGTTCTTATCTTCGTGAGCCTGCCAAAATGACTACCAAGCTGCCCCAACAAAAGTCATTTCTTCCTTTTGTTCCATTTTTCAGAATGTTATGGATGTAATGTATTATAGAGGATTTTCTGTTGAGACCAAACAGCAAAATTAAGGTGTAGCCTACTTTCCATAATACAAGGACCAACAAAAACATACTGCGCTGCTTACAAATGCAAGAAGGATATTAATTTGTCATTATCTCTCATTGCAGGTGGTTACTCTACTGCATGTTTGTGTTTTACACCCAAACACTGACACACCCTGAATTATGTTGGTCTGTGATTAACACAAATGGCAGTGCAAGTAAGATGGTAGATTAGAGTCATGACCCAACGGCAGTCGGCCTTGAAAAGACAGGGTGGGCAGAATTTTGCCTTTTGAGTTGAAGTAGCAGCAATATCTTCATCTATCTTTACTTGCTGCGGATGAGTGAAATTACAGTACAAATATACTAAGATTCTGATTTTACTCTCTCCCTTTCCATCAATTAAATTTGTGAGATCTGTTGTTTTAAACAAATAAGACAAATATTCATAAAAGAAGTAGCGCTGTGTTTAAATCACTTACATGTATTCTCAACTTCATTTAGTACTGACTCTGGGCTGAGAAGACCTTAATGAGTCAGTGCGCATGAGGTCAGTCTGAGGGGCAAGATGTATTGAAGCACTTTGATGATAATTATTTCTAAAATTTGAGAACATTTGTTAAATCCCACGATTTGTCATCATGTATGGTGGCTCTCTGTTAAGCAGTCGTGGAATGGTTATATTTTCCATGGTTTTAATGGACAAGCATGATGAAACCTAAAAGCTTTTTTCACATATCGACTTAAGGTCAAAGCCAATGTTGAGTATGTACAAAGTATGTATGACGACTAGTTGGCAATTTTGAGTGGCTCATTAAGCCACAAATGTGTTTAAATCCCTCCCTACCTACTGTGTGGGGCCAATCAAATAGAAATGAGGGTGACAGGATGGATGGAGGTTGGATGCATTTTTTAAAAAGTTGCCCACTATAACCAACATTTCACATTTTTCATCTGTTAATCACACCTACTCCTCATTTACGTGATTGAATACACTGTAATCATTTGCAAACTGGATTGCGTTCATAGGATAATGATTTTTATTTCCTGCATTAGCATAAAGTTAAAGAAGAAATTTATTACAGTGCATGCCCTAAATGAGTTGAGTAACTGGTAGATACTAAACACTCATATGAAACAATCATGTTGAATTGCCTTAGATTCAATGACTGTAAAATCACATTATAAAAATATGTAATTCTAACTGATTTAAGTTGTGGGATAACTGTGCCTGTTTTCTTTTAATTCAGAATCTTTGTTGGTTGAATATTTTTCGACTTTGATCTATTGCTTTCTGTTGCAGTATAGGAACAGTTAATTATATGTAATACATAAGCATCTTTATGGGTTGCTATGTTATAGTGATTATGTATTGATTTTAACAGTTGACAGGCAGATTGCAATAATAAAAGATTAAATAATAAGTGTGACTATTGTAATTCATATTGCTGTCTTCCATTGGTTCCTGTGCCTATTATCCGAAAGATGCCTCTTTTTCATTAGCTTTGATACGTGTAGAGTTAATTTCCAAAATGACATAATCAAATCTCCGGAGCTCTTTTTGCAATTTTGAAAAAGAAGTGCTACAAAAAGTTACAAAAAACATTTTACAATGCACGTTGAGTGCTGAATAGAAAGCAAGGGAAATGGAAAGTATGGGCAAGTCAATCATTAACTGTTGTATCTGCTGTGGACGGGTGCAGAATTTTCCAAGATGACAAACAAGAAAATGGAGGAGAGGGAAACAAATCAGCACCAACTTTACAAAGATTTCTAAACAAAATAATGTAACAAATAATGGAGACCGATAAGTAAAATAAAAATAGACATGCAAAATAAAACACAGAACATAATTTTAACATATGTTCTGTTTTCCCACTTGACAGCAGCAACAAGAAAAAATAACATGGAACATTTGTAGGTATAAATAAGATTGACGCAGACCAAAAAATTGTAGATTTCTCAGGGAAATTAAAATTACATGTATCAATATAAAATGTTCCCTTTATATAAATACTTAAAAATATGATATATATTTATGTACACAACATCTCGAAATTGAAGAAATGAGGAAAAGATTAAAAAAACAACAAAAAAAACTACAATAACATGATTCTTGTCATAGAAAATTCTTCTCAAAATTAGTCTTTCCTTAATTTCCATCGAATTATCAAAAATGTTAAATAGCTGAGAACAGGCGATTGACAGTTTTGATGTTTTTCAGCTAAGTGAATCATTAACTGTTTGTGCGGGTGCGTGCACCTTTTTGAACCGCTGCGGGGCCTGTGGAGGGGCGGACCCTGCGCGTCTCTTCTGCGGTGAAGACCTGTGCCAACCCCGCCTCCTGGTCTCATGAGGAACCGCAGACACACTGGAGGATGTTGCAGGAAGAAAAAGAGGGAAGTAACGTCGCAGTTGCTTGGACTGTTACTTATCTTTGCGTCTCGAGCGGACAAATCTCCTGCTAATGAATAACAACCGGGTGAAATCGACATGGACGTGAGTGAAATTCAAGTTTTATCGCGTCTCTTTCGTGGAGCAATGCCGGATAAAGTGCGGTTAAGTTCTTTTTGCCCTGCGGTTAGTCAGTAGCGACTTTTAAACGGATCGTAAAGTAGAATAGCGGGAAATATGTGTATACGCAGTGCTAAAAGAAGAAAAAAGTGCTAAGAAAGCTGTTCGGCAAGAATTTTAATCAAACCGTACAACCCGGTAGCTAAGGAACATTAGATTTACAACGTTAGTTTCCAACGGTGTCGTTTAGGAAAACAATCCACCGAATGAAGCATGCTTCAGCGAAACCCTTTGTTGTTCCACCGCCCCTGCTCAAACCATTACTGTTATCGTAATCACATTCATCAGTTATCATGAGTTAATTGTGTTTTTCGCTTATTCGTGTATTCGGCGTTACACCACTCCCATTTTTGGGAAGGAATTTCTAGGAATGTTTTAGTTTATGCAGATTGTGTTTGCCTGATTCAAAGGAGGAAATCACTGTGGCTGTCATTTGTTGTAGCGTAACTGTGGCAAGGGTTAAAATGATAATGGTATTTTTTCTAATAATTGTAGATATTTATCGGTTTTCTCAATTGTAAATGAAAGTGTGTGTGTCATTGATCAGGTTCAAGCGACTAGATTTTTAACTTAAATCATACCAAACTGTGAGATTGTTGACACAATGCACATTTGCGAATATAAAAATGTGATAATAAACAAAGAATAGAAATTATTTATCATAATATAATATATGAAAAAAGAAATTAATAAAAAAAATACAAATGTTAGATACAAAAAATCTTATATTCTTTCTGTTGCGAATCAGGGGGTGTAAAATTGAAATAAAAGAAATGAGGTATGATTTAAGAGAATTCCTCCAGTCTGTCATTATTGGGGTCCCGTGCATTTTCGCTTTAGACAAAAAATAAGATATTGAAGACAGTGATTCTGCTCTTATCATAGCTGTATGTTGTTTACAGACCCAGAAAAACCCAGAATTTTGCAAGGCAAGTTTTGTTGTGCTGTCTAATAAAAGCTTTTTGTTACTTTGGAGGTGAATGACAAATTCAAAGAAATGTAAAATAGAAAAAATTACTCTATAGGTGAAAAGTGGATTCCATTAGTCCCTCAAGCAGGAAACCTGAACGTTTAACATGTTTGTCGTTTGAGACTTTAGCTTACTGACTGATGGTTTATACCAAATCAGTGTAGACTGTCCGTCAGTGAAAATGTAGGTCAGTATTATTCGTCAGGCTTGCATAGCTGTACCAGCTCTTTGCCAATTATGTAAATCTGCTGAATTATGGATTGTTGTTACTTAGAAACCGTGATGCAATTCAAGTTCACATGCAAGGACTGTATACAAGAAACAAGCAATTTTTATATTATCAGGCGGCAATCGGTTTGATACAGATATATCACCATTGTCACCTACAGTATGCTGGCAGAGGCAGAACGAAACTACAAGAAACTACAAAACAAGAATAGTTTCTCTGCAGAACTTTTGTATTTGTGGTTGTATTTTGTTGTGATTATCCTAAATTAATGCCCAGGGATTGTTCCGCTTGAAATTTAAAGTTATGTTATATTTGCTTTCATTGTCATCCTAAAAGATTTTATGTTTTACTGATCAAATGCAATTTAGTCAAATCAAAGCTGTTCCTTACAAATAAATGCTTACGTGCGAAAGAGAAGATATCACCCAATATATGTCAGGATATTTGTTAAACTCTCAAATAATACCTGGAAAAAAAGCATGTTTTCTATCGCTTTTACACAAGGGTCAGGGGGGCTTATTGTAAAGCAACATCCTCAGATTTTACCATCCCTCCATTACAGTGCCAACAAAAACCAATCATGTTAAACTTCACAAAGGTTGGTTTATGGCAGGGTTCCTGGATTGCATCAGATCATACAGTTTTCCTAAAAACTCTGTGTACACACATAGGGTGCAGTGTTTATGTAAAGCATACAAGTAACAAACCCTCAGCCACAAATCATCTGCACTTGTATTAGCATAGTTCATCTGATGTGTTCTTGGCGCTTCCTGTTACCTGTCACATGACTAACAGGCAGTTACACAGATTTTGTGGTTCAGTATTAACTATTGATAAACTTTTTAAATGTATTTCGCAAGTGATTTGAGAGAAGGGTCAAATGTTTTCCAGGATGCTCATTGTAAGTTATGGTCAATCCCAAGAATGTTGACGTTGCTTTTATTTAGGTGTCTGTGGAGAAATCTCACTGCGCTTTAATGAGCAGAAAACATACTGACCCAGCTTTGCCTCATACACTGTGATAAAATCTGTCATTTGTGGGATTATTCACTCTTTAAGCCCTGTCTGAGTGTGTGAAATGTTGATGCTCATCATGTTGTTACAAAAAAACAAGGCTCCCTTACTGATGGCTGTATTCCTTTTAGTTGTGTCAATCAGCACATTTATATGCACTCTCTGCATTTAAGTACTCTGAATATTGCTGCATTTAATGATAGTAAGATATATACGTGCACAGGATCAACAGGAGTCTCTGTATATAAATAATGTGCTGTATAGTCACAGTATGAGGCGAGTTTGCTCATTGGGAATGGCATGCAGAGTTCTCATACTCCAATTAAGATGTTTACATACCTCAACAAATCTATTTACAGTCATCAAATCTGGGTCTGTAAAGCTTTGTTCACATCGGTGGCTCCATCCACTGACAGTCATGGAGGCATGATGGATCTATTGAAATATTTTCAACTGTGTGTCAATCTGAGTCTGTTAATTTAAGAGGAAGTTGATGTTTGCCATGTGTTTTGTCATAGCAGCCACTAACAGATCTTGTCTTGTCACACATACAAGTATGAAACACTGACAGAATGATATGCATCGTGGTGGGTGGAAGTTATATACCAACAACGTTAAGCATCTCTCCGATTCTTTTTGATCTTACTTATCTCACTGTGTGACATATAAGTGAAGATGTGAACATAGTGTTCCCATCAGAGTAGGCATACTTAGATAAGTCCCAATTCATTGGCAATGTCTTGTCTTAATCACAACATAATTGAAGTTTGAAAATGCTTGGCAAAATACCGAGCGAGCTAGCAGGAACTTTGTCCCAGATGGCCTTCCGACAGTGCCAACATTAATGTTACTAGTTCTAGGAGTTGTTCAGCTTCATTGTAGCTTCATTTGCAAGAACTTTGGAGTTTTTCTTGTACCGTGTCTGACACTTCTCCCTTAGATTTATGTAACAATTAAATCTGTTAACTGAATAACTCATGACTAATTCTGTTGTTCTGATGCTGGACTAAAAATGCTGGAAACCCCAGGCTAACATTAATTTTTGACATCTTCCTGTCCACTGCCTGAATACAGGCTGATTCCCACACTGATTTCATCTGTTCTCAGCTGCTCTGCTGCAACACGCCCAGACCGCACTCTGCACCTCTCCTTCCGTATAGCAGTCCGCTTCAGTATGGAATATTAAGCTGCTGGCCACCCAGTTCGAATATTTTCCCGCACTGTGATGCCAGTCCTCGTTCCACAGCGCATGAAACATTATCTCACAGGATTTGATCGTAAGTTCCGGAAATGCTCTCAAAGCCAAGAGCATGTGAACCCTAAAAGGGGTTTTTGTGGATAGTTTGGTTTTGATACAAACTATCATGTAGGTTATGCACATTTGTTGCAGTATTTAAAAAGCCAATTTCTGTGTTTTCGTATGATCAAGTAGAGGAGGAAATGTCTTGACTCATGTTCTGTCTGGCACTGCATTAATGGGTGTCAGTGAAAGTGTACGACTGTCATTCTCACTTTTAGCAGCCAGGCTTGGTGACTTCACAGGAATTTCTCTGACAGACTCAGAAGTTAGTCCTTTTGGGTGTTACCAGCAGTAGAATATGATAGGATTTGCGTCTGGGTAATATCTTAATATCATTTCATTCCTTCTTTTATGGGTGCACATTCTTGTCTAAGAAACATCGCCATGTTCCAACGGGATTCTCTTGGGCTGGAGATTAGGCGCTTGCCTGAGTAATTCTCAGTTTTGCAAGTTTTAGCATGTTGGCTCAGGAATGGTTGGGAAAATGAAGTCCAGCAGGTTATAACCACTGTCATTATTTCATGTGACATACAACTTGTTGACATTCTTGCATCCTTAATCTATGGTGCTGTTGTGGTGTCAAAATGAAGTAAAAAAAAAAAAAGAAGAATCAACAGCCACCTAAAGAGAGAAATTTTTCGAAGAGTGAGTGTCAATCTGCTGCAGAGTTGGTCAATGTAGTTTCAATCAGATGAATGACTTGTACAAGAAAAATGACATTGAATATTAGTATTATCACTAAGATCTTGATGGACTCTCTTCTCATGGCTCTGTTACCAGCCGGGGAGGAGAAATAAGAACATTCATGACAACATAACCAGTTTCAGTTTAAACACAGACTGGTTCCAGCACACACAAATGCACGTGATGTGAACAGATACATGCTGAAAGTCTCTCTCCCTCAGTCACTGATTAAGTTTCTGTTGGTATGATGTTTACTGGGGTCTCTGTTTAGCATCAGTGCAGAGCCAGCAGACGTCATCCACTTTGACGTCTTCATGTCTGAAATAAGTCAGTTGTTGGTGATCAAACGTGTTGATTGCTTTGAAAGAGGCTGCAGGCTTAAGTCCAGCAATACCACATCAAAGTTTGTAAAGTAGTACACTACCTTTCATCCTCAAGTCAGCCTTCCATATGTTCTTGACAAAGCTAGAGGAGCACTTGCGAGTTCACAATTGGCTCTGTCGCATTTAGTTGTGTTTGGTCAATCATTTCCAGCATGAGACTTATCCAGCTCAGTTTATCGAAACATGTCTGCTTTGTTAGTCAAATTCATCCGTTTGATTTTTAATCATACCTCTTTGAATTTGCGCTTTTTGTGTCAACCAGCATACAGTAATGAAACGGTCAACTAATCAACACTCAGTTTATTGTTTTACAGCCGTGTTACCGCCAGTTACAATCTATGCGTTTAAGTATGTATCTTTCACAAATGGAACGGCGGCAGCACAAAATGCGACACCATAACATTTTGGTGTCCTGTCCCTGGCTGTGATTGTAAATGGTTAAGGCTTTGCACGTTTCAATGTAAAAATGTGAGTGGGTATCAATTAGCTAGGCAATTTTTGCTGTCAACGTGGTTGCTCGTGTCCTTTGTGAAACCAGACATACTCATTAAAATTAAAAGGCATCCTATCGGGAACATATGGTGTTCTATAGATTTCATGGCAGTTAACATACAAATATAGTCAGGCAGATCAGATGGCTTTCTGGTCATCATGCGTTCTGCAAGCATTAACATACTGCATGATCTTTGCGTTCAGATGATGTATCACGTGCATCCTTGCATTGCAGTTCTGGCGTGTCAACGTGCTCATCTTATAGGTCTATACACACTTACCGAGTGTGTGAGACATGGAATCAGTGCATGGACAATTTCTGAACATCATCGAACACCAACTTTGCTGTCTTGTCTTTGATCTTTAGCTCAGATGTACCAAATCAAATAATGTAATGCCCACTGTTATTCCTCCCCCACTTCTGATGCTTCATAATCACACCGTTGTTCTCCAAGTGTGAGTAGATGGATGTGTGATATCC
This sequence comes from Brotula barbata, assembly GCA_900303265.1. Taxonomy (NCBI): domain Eukaryota; kingdom Metazoa; phylum Chordata; class Actinopteri; order Ophidiiformes; family Ophidiidae; genus Brotula; species Brotula barbata. Next base: position 6,795 of record OMNV01009841.1, on the reverse strand, counting down.
TTGTGCAGATTTGCACAAGAAGATGGTGAAGAACCTTTCTTTCTTTCTTTCTTTCTTTCTTTCTTTCTGAGCCAAATGAGCTGACCTAAGAATGTAAAAATAACATTAACACCTATCAATTTTCAGTACAGGCATACGCAATATGATAATGGACATGATCAAAATACCTACCTTAACATGTCCAACTCAAGACAATTTGATCAGACTATAGTTCACAGTAGTTTTAGTTGTTGATCACTGATTAGCGTAGTTACCACTAGGACAGAAGGAAAGATGTGATTGTGCAATATTGTCTAAAGCCCAAGGTTTGTCTCCCACCCCCACACCATCAGGAACACAGTGTAACATTGTAGATGATCCTCATTATTGCTCAAATATAGTATGAAGAAATCACATCAGTCATTGCCTTGATCTGAAACCAAGTGTTAAAGTTAGTAGACCTTTCCCTGATTGACTCAACTCTTATTCCTCGGTAGATTCATCCCATATTTTAGCATTTAGAATCAATTAATCCTAATGATTGTTATCAACAGTTTTTGGTTGATTTGAATGGAAATTTGAAATTAGAAGTGCATAAAATAGCAATATTTATTGGTATTTTCCTCATAGTAATGTAAACACTTATTGACCAATTTGTGGGCAAACTGAAATCATGAAAATAAATAATTGAAGTTTTTTTTAAATCATAGCTTAAACATCGCTTATGTATGCATTCTTTCTTGTGGGTCTGTTTCTGTACTGATTGTTTGTTAAAGTAATGATCAGGGCTGCAACTAATCATTGTTTTTAATTATTAGTTGGTCCATCAGTATTTTTCCAGCTGTTTTATTAAATGATTGCTGTTCTTTTGCTCTGGTAACAAACAGAACAAACAGAAATTCTTTTGGTTTACCTAGAGCCATGTCTACTACATTGAATTGATTATAATTCAGTCGTTTATTACCTGATGTTTACTCCTCTGTCCTTGGACGACTCTGGATAGTCAGGTTGATGCCTTATCTAAGGGAAAGGAAATGACTCAACATGGCACTCTAAATACACAGTTCAGTATGACTGACTATTTTTCACAACACAGCTAGCAACAACAGGTTTTACCACTGTGGAGGCGTGATGTGTGATTTAAAAAAAAAAAATCTCTCAACCGCTCTCCTGGCTCAGTTATGAAAAGAATGCCAAAAATACATGTTGAGTGAAAAAGTGGTTTGTATTTGAAACGGCAAGTTTGATGTCTTTAGCTTTACCTTTGGCTCCCTGACAGACACCTGTTTATAGTTCTCGTCGATTCTAATATGAGGAAAAAGTGTTCCATCCGTAAAAAGCAGTTTAAGTGTGGGTGGGAAGGCAAAAACTGAGGAGAAAAAGTGTTTCCAGATTCAATATTTCCACTTAGTCTGGATGCAGAGTTAAATCAATTAATAAATCGACTAGGTTTAAAAAACATTTAAATGATTATTCTGTGCCAATTATTACGGCAACATAACGCAACCGAGCAGAAACACCAAAACCAAAGTTATATTCCACCACTTGAAGTTGCCACACAGAGCAGCAGTTCTGTTTGGAAACTTTATTCATCCTGTTGCAGTGAGATCACAGCCCCATCATCATATAGGTCACAACAGCTCATTACATTTTAATGTGACAAACACCATTTACTGGGCTATGTCGGGCAATATCAAATTGGCCAAATGTGATTTATTAGTAGAGATTCAGGAATTTGTAGTTTTAATCTCTCCTACTTATCTCTCCTCAAGTAAGAAGCTATGCTCTGATGGATATTCTCAGAGAATATACTGGTGTTGACTACTATTTTTTTTTATTATTATTTTTTTTATCTCAAGATTACTCAGTTTTATATGTAATATGTAGTAACACCCTTATTTTTTTAGCTAATTTTGCAACTTCAAGCGTTCAAAATGCAAATCAATAGAAACTCCACTGGTGACGAGGCAGGCGTTTAAACTTGTACAGTATAGCGAGTTAATGTTTCCCAGTCATGTAAATCACCCTTGTTTTGCATATTTGTATACTGTTATCCACTGTATACGGTAGCTAAGTTATGGAGAGACTGCTGGCTCAAGCGGAGGGTGTGTGTCAGCTGTGTGACTGAAACTGCAACATGATACTTCCCCGCATTCTTGCGTGTGTCACACATATTAAGCTTTGTGAGAATTTGTATCCTCCTGACTATGAGCCACCAAAACCATACAGCTCTGAGTGAATCAGCTCTGTAGGATTAACAGCTGCTTTGTACATCAGGCAAAGGTTGATACACACAAACAACAGTGTAACACACTCAAGACTGATCTCTCTGGGGTATGAGGCTGAAACATGGTGACTGAGAGGAACATGTGATGACACCAAAAACAATGGGTGTAGTTGACACACACATACACACATACATAGTGTCATCCCTGCAAAGGCAGACACTTTTTAGGAATGGCTGTTTTCCATGAGCTCAATATGATGATGTCATTCAGGACATGCCACTGCCTTACTCTGACATGTGACTCACTGGGACGTAAGTTGTGCAGCATGTTGTCATTTCTACTTGCCATCGGTGAGTTTTGAAGCATGACTGGAACATGACGTGACTGTTTATTGTACATGCAAGAGTGCACAGATGGTTAATAATTATTGGTTATTGATCATAAAACACACAGGTTTATTGACCAAATGAGCCCTTATGCTTTTGCTGCCGCTACGTAATGGCTTTCTGCCATTTCCAGACAGCTAATTTTCTACAAACATCTTTAACAAACCCTTCATAGAGAAGCAAAAAAAAAATATATAAAAACAAACTATACAGTCCAAAGTCAATGCCAGAGGAGAGTAAGGATGATAAAGTCATTCCCTAGTATGTTGAGAAGCAGTTTTTATTTTTCGTATTGGCTCTCAGCGTTGTTGTGGTCATTTAGCAAACCATATTGTGCTATGACCTATGTAAGATGGTCTTGCATAAGAGTGAGGTCATACTCAGACAACATGCTCATGATGGAGGGAGACATTCAGCTTATTTAAGCAATGGCTATATTCTATGCCCGGTGACACCAAAAATAGAAATATCTGAACAGTCTAATACAATTCAATGAAACAACCCTGCATTAGATTCTAGATTTTTGTTGTTTTAGAATTTATTGGTCAGGTCAGTAATCATTTTTGGGCCTTTAGTAACATTATATTGAGCCTTTTTTTTTTGAACAAGATATATTACTAAGAGAGAAAATTTTCTAAATATTTTATTTTTTTCCCTCCCATGAAATCAAACATTTTGGTTTACCCAAGGCTGCACGATTTGTAAAAAAATATATTGGAATACATATTGTGATTGCATTTTGAACTGCAGTTATTTTAACAATCTATGTTGGTGGGTTGGCCCACGTCGCAGTAAGAAAGGTCTATGCCAACAAAGTAGTGATGGGCGCTATGACCCAAAAATTACATTGTGTATAATTAAAGGCCTTACAGTATCATGGTATGCTATATCGACCCATATATATATATGTATATGTATATGTATATATATATATATATATAGACCAATTTAGTGCCAGAAATAAGGCTTTTTATAGCTGTCAAGTGTATTATTGTACTGTGATATCCCTTCACTTTTGAGGAAAATGACATAAAATACATTCTGATATCATATATCATAATACAGCTTTGCTCCCACGGTATACTTGACCCTATACAGTTTACCCCATATATTTCTCCCATTCCCAGTGTCTTGTCTGAAGTAGGTTCCTCTCTTTGCACAACTTTATCAGTTATCAATCTGCAGTCCATTTCCATTAGTTTTCCTATGTGGGTCCTAACAGCAGTGCGGCCACACTGATTGACTGTGGTCAGCATCGGTCTTCCCTGCCTCTTGAACTCTCTTTCCATTAGCCAAATTCCTGGCTATTTCATTATCTGAATGGGTGGATGCCAACCACAAGCCAATGGGATGGCATCAGTGTGTCCTTACTCATCCCCGGTTCCATTAAACCACAGGCTTGATTGCCAATACCCCTTTGTGTCCCTAGAGGACTGAATCGGGCTTTTGGTCCAAGCTTTGAAATATTCATCTAATGTAATTGAAAACATTATTGGCAGATATGAGAAGTACACCCCAACCAGAATAAATTACATAAATGCTGT
>OMNV01009839.1:0-19876 GCA_900303265.1 Brotula barbata | reverse complement strand
GGGTGTGTTTGGGTGGGGGGGGGGGGGGGGGTGTGTGCGGGGGGGGGTGTGTGTGGGGGGGGGGGGAGGATGGATTTCACAGCTCTGGGAAAAAAGCTGTCTCTCAGTCTGGAGGTGTGTGCTCTGGTGAACGCAGATTAACTAAATCTGGTACACTTGTGTTTATCTTGTTCTTTTCCTTAATGCGGGGCCTTTTGGGTAACTTTTAAAGCAGCTTACTCTCTCTTGTTGTGTCACTGCGTACCTTTCAGAGAGCTGTAATCTATCCGCTGTTTGACCTTGGTCTCTTCCACCAGGTAGGCAGCTTGCTGGGTGAAGATGAGCTGCCTGAGACGAGGCCTGAATCCGTTCCTGTCGTACTTCACCACGGGGACACTGTACTGAGAGTTCGAGCGGATACAATAAGACAACACTGCCATAAAACCTCATTAAATAGGCTCTTATCCTCATTGTTGTTTTACCTTGATGTGTTCGTGACGAATCATCTGAAGGACTTTGTTATTTATGTCCTCTGTACCTTTAGAGGATAATACCAATTAATTCATACTGCATACCATTCTACACTATGTTTATGTGTGTCAAAGTATTCTATGCATTCAGTATATACAGTATGAAAACATTGTTGGAGAGGATAATGAGTTTTCTCTCTTGCCTATCCTGGTGTCCAGGAAGGGTCTGCACACACTGAAGGGGTAGTTTTCTTTCTTCCCTTTGAATGTGGTGCTCGCCAGGACTTTAAGCTGAAGCTGATATGGGATAAACAAAGGATCTTTATGTAAATCCTTACATTTTTAAATAGGTTTATAGATGTAGGAAACATTTATTAGAATGGATTTTTCAACACAAAGCGAGGCGAATAGGAGCACATATTAATGGTTCCCCCCGAAAATAGGACGATACCTGTGCTTTCCTCTGCAATGTGATACTCTGGACGTACTTTCGCACCATGTGACGAACATACATCTTCTTCAAGAGCTGGGACACCTTCAAAAAGTTTTGTAGTCACTAAAATGGCCAGCCTGTAAACACACATCACTGGTATACTTTTGTGTTGTCACCCACCTCTTGCATGATAGGCGGTGGGGTTAGCCATGTGTCTTTTTGCAGCACCGTTTTGGGGAGGTTGTCTTTCAGCCTTGAAAGGTAACTCTGTCTCACGTACGCCAGGTACTCACTGTTGTCAACGCAAACTGGCTGATTTCTGGTCATGAACCCTTTAATGAACCTAAGAACACACAGGAAAGACTGCAGGCTTTAACAGACCGTTTGGTCCCTCATTTGCAGATTTGTCCCAATTTATCTTGAAGTTTCTGCTTACTTCTTGATGACTTTGACAGCCCATGCCCTCCTTTCTCGCTCCTTCCTCGCCATCAGGCCTCTCCAGCAGGTCTCAATCTTTGTGGCTATTTTGATGACCAAAAGAGTGAACCGTGAATATCAATTGGTTCAATAAAGGCTTACCATGAGTGTTATGATCACCCACCAGCGTCTCTCTGTTTCTTGTAGTCTCCTTTTACTCTGTAGCCTTTGTATTTGGCCTGAATCCTTGTTGCTGCAGCAGTGAACGTCAACAATTTTAACTTCAACATCTTCACAATGTGTATTGTAGCTCAGAAGAACCGGGGGAGGGGGGGGTGCAAAGTCTTACCCAGCTTATGTTTGCAGACTTGAAAGGCATCTTCTATTGCAAACAGAGTTCCCGGGTGGCGGATGAAGATTTTTGTCCTGGCCAGAAAGAGAAAACAATGAGAACCACCTGTGTCTATATAATGTTGACCCATTGATGCATTAAAAAAATGCTTACCTGCCCATCTTGTACTCATCTTTTCTATAGCCAAGGTGTTTGATCAGGCACAGCACTCCTTCTGAAGCAGTGCCTCTCCAGTTGGGCCAGGTGTCTGGACAAAGGGGCTTATACCTTGAAACAGAGGCAACACACACGGTGAACAGCAGACAATTCAGACAAATAAACAAATTCAGATTCCCAAATATCAGTCAGGCTCATGTCGGAATAGTTGCTTTAGGTAACCGATGGAGTTTCTGACCACCAGTGGCACTGTAGAGCATTCATCCATACCTTGTGTTCTAATAACCTGACAAGAACACACCAACAATGCAAATATACAGTATATATATATATATATATATATGTTTATGAAACTCAAGATCCTATTTTCATTTGGTATGTTAATATCAACAAATACAAAACGTATTGGTAAAAAAAGCTTCTGACACACATCAACAGCGTTTAATGTCAGTACCTCATTTCAACAGTTGGTGGCAGTAATGCACCATGAAAGATTGCAACATGCAAAAAACACAAACGTTTTAACATGGCCTTAAACCTTGAGGACGCAAAGAGTATTTAGAAATTGGCCGTATTTGATAAAAACAAGCGGAAGGTGAAAAGTGAATGATCTGTGTGTTACCTCTGGAGGAAGATCTCATATCTGCGGCGGTAGGCAAACCCTGCACGGCGGACCCTCAGGTGTTCCATCAGCCCGAGATACTTTACCTGATGTCTCACCAACACGTCATCGAAGTGTCCTGCAAGAGGTCACAGGACAAAAACATATCAGGAATGATGGAGCACATTCCAAATAACACCCTGACACTTCCAGGCTCCAAGCCCCTGCATTTGGTCCGATCCAGAGTCTGAGGCCTCACCTGGCTGCTTGGCCTCATTGGGTTTGATGCAGCGGACGTACCAGGCTTCCTTTGACATCAGGATCTCAGTCAAGCCCACCAGGCTGCTCTTAAACTGAGTGACCACCTGAGTGAAAGAGACAGGAGCAGAGGATGAATCCAAGCTGAGACTTTAGACAATGAATCCAAATAACACAATCTTGGAACAGCCCTTTCTTACTGTTTCAGGCCTCTTCTTGCTGTCCGGTTCAGTCGAGGGGAAACAATGTTTGATTATGGCATTTTTGGACTGTCGCATGACCTTATGGAAGATAAGAAAACTTAATAATTACCCAACTTCTTGGCCATTTCTCCCTTAAATTAAAACAACAATAGTGGTAATGATGATAATAATAATAATGATAATGATAGTAATGAAGTAATTGCAGCAACTGCAGTGTTGAATGTCATTTCGCTCAATTATTTTAATCTCAGATCAATTTCATTACTTTTTTTGTAAATTAAGTTGTATTGTTGATTAGGCTCTGTTGTGTTTTCATAATGGACATTATCCATTTTCATACCAAATTTTCAGCAAGTGCTGCAACTTTTTTCTGTCGTTTATATCATCCCAAAGCATTATGCAGCTATTGTTCACGTCGGCCTAGTTTAGGGGCAAGGGTCATCATCTACCAAACGAAGGGTTACCGGTTCTGGTCCCAGAGCAAGACCCTAACCCCTAAATTGCTCCCGACATGCAAGTGGGCGTGGTTACCTCGGCTGGCGGTGTGTAAATTTGTGTATGAATGGATGAATGTGAGGCAAAACATTGTAAAGCGCTTTGGATAAAAGCACTATAGAAATGCATTCCATTTACCATTTACCATGTCTGGACATAGCACCAAATTTACAGCAAAAAGCTGGCTTGGTATATCACTCAGCTATATTCTGTCACAATCAAAGTTAGTTAGGAAAAATAAATTTTGCTTCGCTTCTCTAAACGTGATTACACTTTTCCTGACATTTTTAAAGGTTTTCTGTCAGTTGGTACACAGCACTTACAATTTATTAGTTAATTAAATGAATTGCCCAGGCATTGGTTGTTGTCTGTATTACCTCTTTCCCATTTCGATACAACAGATCATTGTTTTTATCCAAGAATCCTGAAAGTTAAAAAAAACAAAAGATTAACTTAACCAGTCCTGACAGAGAAAAGGGCACTATTATTATTATTACTTCATGCATTTTATCCATATTGAATTGGTTATGCATTGCATTACATATTTCAATGAGAAGTTCATCTCTCACCAACTACACAGTATGTAACCTCCCCTGCATAATGCAAGAGGCGGAAGTCTCCTCTTTCCAGGGTCTTCCTGGTTTTCTGATTCGCAAGTTTATGCCTGCAGGAGGAGGAGCGGTACAGTAGGTTATGACACAGCATCAAGCCTGCGCTCAGATCACTCACGTCTGAGAGTGGAGTGATGTTCTTTAACCATCTGGATAAAAAACGATTCTCCTGAAGAGAGGAATTGCATACTGTAACTCACGTAACAAAATGAGGGTGACCACCCATCGTTTCCTCCATCTTTTCCAGGAAGGTGAGATCTGTGGCCTCTCCAGGACGTAGACATTCCTCATCCTGAGGAGAATGAAGAATTCTTATTTTTCATCATTTGATTGCTATTTTTGTGTTATTGGCCATTCTGCAGGATTATCGTCATCATTTCAAAAAGATATTTTCACCAATAAAGCAATGATCCCTCTGTGTTTCGCCTCCACCAGGTCACAGATGATCTTGTTGTTGAAATATGGCACTGGTTCCCACTGGGTATAAGAAACAACAGTCACAAATTGTGTGAGTGTGTTTTTGACATGTTTGTGACACTTTGAGACATATGGGAAGATAGCTTGATTACTTCGATCCCTTCCATCTCGTATTCCTCCTGCTCCGACTTGAGGGTCAGCTGGATAAAAAGCTGCTGCAGCTTCTCATTGCAGTAGTTGATGCAAAACTGCTCAAAACTTAAGCAAAAGACAGATGCTGTCATTCTCAGATTCACACGTTCACTGTCACAACGCTGTGTGCACAATCTCACCTGTTCACCCTGAAAACCTCAAAGCCATAGATGTCCAGCAGACCAATCACTGTCTTCCTGGAGGAATCCTACACGACACAGATATCCATACTCAGTTAAATTTATCTCTACATGAACATTTTAACATAAGTGATTAGACAAGATGTGGTATTAACCTATTAACCATCGCAAACATTATTCACATTTACAAACTTAATTACTACATAAACTTCACCAAGCAAGGATTTGTTTATTCTGCAAAAAGTCCAAAAAGAATTGTTTCTTAACATGTTAAACTATGAGGTAACAACCATCTTCATAATCACTCCAATATACTTTAAATTCTAGTGTAATGCTAAAAGGTACCAAAAGTGTGTATTCTTGGGAATTCTTTTTAAAAGTATCGAGAATAGAGTAAAAAATGCAGTGACGGTTGCTATAACGACTTTGGTTGTTTTTTTATGCATTTTTTAAATGTCTTTCCTACGTGCTATTCTTTACGAATGAGTTACTAATGTGAAAAGGCCCATTAAATGTATCCATTGTCCTTCAAATAACCTTGAGCCAATTACCAATTAATTTACCCGTGTTAGCTGAGATTATTACACTCACATTCCAGTACAGATCAACTTCTGTTAATATTTTTGTAGAATCAAGTGTTTTTTTTTTAAATTGATTTAAAAAATGAAACCTTTGAAAGCTGTGGGATCACGTTGATGTTTTTTATAATTTATAATTTCATATTTGGAACCTTTTGCCAAGAGTTTAAACATAACTGAGACTGAGATAAGAAATCATATGGCTGCTTCGAGAGTCCCAATTTCCCTCAGCCAAGCAATATTTTCTCCACACCTTCATGAGTCAGTGGCTCGGCGACATCAGAGTTCACTAACCTTGTTAGCCAATGACTCATTAATCTTGCTGACCAGCCAGTTGAAGGTCCGGCCATAGATGGCTTTGGCGAGGGCATCTCTGGCGTACACTGCGTGATCCACGGAGAAGGGGCTGAAGAGCTGTAAAGTAGAACGACAGAGGTAAGACCAACATAAAAAACAACTTCATCACCACTGACACTGTGAATCTCAGAGACATTGTTACGTCACCTCCTCTGTTTTGGCTTCGATCTTCCTGTGGGTTAAACCGTGTTGTAGCACCTTAGCTGGAATTCCCAGCAACTGCACAGTAACAAAAGTAAAAGCTGCCATGAAACAACAAATCTGCTCCTGGTCTCCATTAGAAAGTCCTCCAAACACATAAAGAGAGCTAAACTGATCTGTGACTTGCTTTGTTCTCACCTTTGACACCCAGTTCACCTCCTGATTGTTCTTAAGAGCAGCATATCCTCGAGCATCTGCCTCGAACTGGATATTTCCCAAGTGGAGCACACTAGCAATGATTCCAAACAGGTGCTGTGGAGTAAGCAAAGACGAGTCGTTTGGGAAGTGCCAGCAAAGGCTTTAACATAGAAATGTTCAACATTTCCCCATAAAAGAAATGATCAAGTCTCACCTCAACATCGCTCTCGCTGAACTGTATGACTGACAGAGCTTTCCGAAGTGTCTTCCAATCACTTTTATCGTTGATGGAGCTAACTTTGGCACAACCACCCTGGAAGGAATAACATAACAGGTATAAACTACAGCCTGGAACATAGACAGTCACAGACGCAAAACTTCTCCAAAATTCATCAAAATCATGTTTCTGCACTCCAGTTTGTTATTGCAATAACTACAGACTTCTATCTGTAGAAAGTGATGGAGGTAGCAGAACTGTCACAACTAACTAAAAAATAACTACCACTAATTTCCAACATATTTTTGGTCCATTTTACAACAGTGGCTGCGTTCTTTGGTGAGCTGTTTTGTTTTGCTTTTCCTTCCCAACCTGCACCAGGTATCTGTAGTTCTGGCAGTTCCTCTCCAGGCCCAGCCAGCGAATCAGATCCTCCTCTCCTCCCTCCACCAGCTGGTAGAAAATGTGGAAGTTTCTCTCTCCGTGGTTTTGGTGGACCACCCGGGACTTCTCCAGGAGGTAGCTGAGGATGTGACCACCGACTGCTCCGCCCTGAGCGAAAGATGACCATTCTATTAACCTGTTTGGTCTTGTGTGAAGCTTGGGGTCATCAGGGTCACATGCTGATTTTGTATCACCTGGTGGTCAAACTGGATATCCATGTATTTCCCAAAGCGGCTTGAATTGTCATTCTTCAGGGTTTTGGCATTTCCGAAAGCCTGGGAGATAAAACAAAAAGCCAAAACAATAACCAGATAACAGATACATGACTTCTCCCATAACAATGCTCGCTGCCGTCCCCACGGAAACGACCCTGACCTCGAGCACTGGGTTTGAGAGTACGAGTCTGTCTCGCACGTTGTTGAGGAGTTTGGTACTGGGGCAGCTGATGGCGTAGAAGTGCAGGATTTTTTTGGAGGCCTCGGTTTTTCCAGCTCCGCTTTCCCCTGAGATCAGGATGAAGTGGTTGTTGAACTCGGACAGCATCGTCCGGAAGACGTTGTCTGCCAGGGCATAACTGAAAGCACACACACACAGAATGTTTTTGTTAATGTGAATGTGTGTTTCAAGGTAGATCCATGAATAAAGGCTGATAATTTATGGGGTAGAAATGTGTCCTGCCTAAAGATTTACAGCCATCTGTACAATTGTGGAGCGGTGGGTGCGATGGCCAAAAATAATCTTAACAATCTGCTTCATCTCAGATCCTCCTCAACTCCTCTTCCTCTACCTAAGAATATGAGATATGATTGACAATTGTGATAATTGGTAAATATTGATCCATTAGTAGGAGTTGATAGAGAGTCACGATCGTTTTCACAGACAGCTCTGTTTATGGATACTTATCAAGACGTAATGATGACTTCTACAGAAACCGAGTAGGAATGAGCAAAACAATATTTATTCATAGTTTAACAAAGACGCCTGTCCAATCATCTAAATCACTTTGTATGGAGATTTAAATCGTGCAGCTCTCGACTTCTGTTTTCTTCATTTCAGCAAATTCTAGAAGAGGCGCTCTTTATAAGTGACACAGTGTAGCTTTTGTGCGGTACAGAATAAGAAAAGAAAAATGATCTCACATATGAGGTGGAAGCTCGAAGAAGTTTACGCCCATGTAGGTGTCCATCTGCTTCTTGCTGTAGGTGTCTAATTCTTTATACGGGTTGACCGACACCAGCAGAGTTCCAATGTAGGTCTGCAGATAAAGAGGAAAAAGGAAGCCACATAGATAATAAATGATTTATTTCCTGTTATTTTATACATTTCAATAATAACTTGGAATAAAAGAATGCCATGCGTGGTATCTACATTTCCCTATTTTGCTTGTGTGCTCAAACACTTCTCATGACCTCACAGGCAGTGGTGACCTTCAGTGTGCTCACTCTGCAAATGAAAAGTCCAGGAGCTGCTGTTTCAGCACCCAAGGTGCCACATTCAGCAGAAGGGAACACAGTGTTAGGACCTTTGTTTAATTACAGTAAGAGGGGAGATCGTCCAGGTTACGGCCGACAGGAAAGACTCACGTAAATTAGATTCTCGTGGAAGCGCTTCCTCAGATTGTCCAGGAAGGCCGTTTCACTGGTGTAGGCGTCCAACAGAACAAAGTCCTGGATGCCCACGCGGTCCCGGGCTGTCAGGGAGGCCTCCATATTCCTCAGGATCCGATTACAGCGCTCCTCCAGACTCTGGGCAGGAACACAAGCAATGACATCACCACAAAACAAGCAAGACAAAGCTATTGTATACACGTGAAGAGAGTTTGGTCAGTTTACTACTCTCTCTAATCAATCATTTCTCCCCACCGTATTTGCTATTTCTGGTCCACTTCTGGTTCTCATATGTCATAAGCAGGCCTTTAATGACACGTCCTTTACCTTTGTGTCCTGTTTTCGTCAAAGTTATCTGTTTTTGTTGAAGCTGTCACCGCATAAGAACACACACCCACATACACACACATTGGCAACCTAGAATATCCATTCCCCAAAAGGCAACCCACTTCCTCCCTGTTTGCCTCGATATCTGTGATTTCCAGTTGGCGGCCTTGGCTACATCCTCTAAGCTCAGAACACATATAGGTTCAGCACCCACTATCTAATCTGCTGTCATGTTCTCTGAAGAACAATAAGTCTTTTTTTGACAAGGAAACCAATCACAGCTATTCTCCATGCTCCAATTTTAAGGGGGATTAAATGTGCTTTTCAACAAAATGAACCTCACCTCAAGTGAGCCACGTTTCTGTGCACAAACAAGTTACATGACTGTTTCATTTTGCAGGAAGACCATCTGAAAATACACCAAGGACAAGGTGTGCCAGGTGACCTCATCAAAGAATGTGATGCACTTTAATTACGGTGCTATGAAAGCCCCACGTTATGCTTCAGTAGTTTGGCTCGCGCCGCCGCCAAGTTGATATATTACTAAGTCCCACCTTACTGTAACTGATACACGCAGATCATTCTCAAGTAAAATTAGTTTCTCCCTTTTTTCATACAGAAAAAAAGATTCAAAATAATTCACGTCATATATTAAGGGGGAACTTAATAGTCCTCCAATTATGACTCAAAATCCACAGTCAACATCTGCATCACATCACGATTACTGATTTAAGGCTTTGTACGCCTAGTTTGCCTTTTTGTTAGAAAAAGAAGCTATTTTGCCATGTTAGAAAACTTTTAAAATTCCAAATATTTAATGGATTCTTCTATGGACCAGGCTCAAGCTGCCTGCAAGGTTTCATGAAAATAAGTTCATAATGTAATCCTGCTGACAAAAAACAAAAAAAAGCAGCACAGATAAAAACCAATTTGGCAAAGATAAAACTAGCAAGCTTTTCAGGAAAATGTGAACTTGGCCTACCGTGAAGGTCTCTGATGTGTGCGTCTCACTACGTTGTCTGAAATGAACATCTGATTTTATGGAGGGGAAAGGGACGGTAGTATGACAGGAAACACTGATAGATCACAGCCTCACTTCCTACAATAGGAAACCGTTCATCATAAAGCAACAAAGGAAGCAATCAGACTCTAAGTATGTTTCGCAACGTGGGTTGATCCGAGCGCAAAAATATCCAGTTTTTTGCATAGAAAATCATTGCTAATCAGGGGTTAACGGTGTCACCAAGCAGCAGGAAGGTTCTGGGTTCAAATCTCTGATTTTGCTGTTAAAATACTGCATGAATCAATTTTGGCTGAAATGGCATTATAAATGGCTTTTATTATCTTGTCAGTGCTAGCAACTGCTTACTTTCCAGATTTTATACCCACACACACACACATACACCGGAAGCTTGGTGGAGCCAAGTTTCCATAAGGATGGCCCAATGTGTCCTCTCCATCTTAGCTTTGTTTTGGTCTCTGTTAGGCGGTCAGCTGTTACGTGGTGCACCTATCACCTGTCTGCATGTTGTGGCCTCTTAAAAAGGGAAAGAGCGGCCTTGTGTGACTGGATGTAGTCTAGACACAACTATACAGCCAAAATATATTTTACATTTACATCAGTTTTAAGACAGAGTTATTTGACGCCCTTGTTGGATAATCAGCTCTGTCGTATGAAGTGTGTGTGCAGATCATAGAGCACATGGCAGAGATTTCCAGTAGCCATTCAAAAGGAATCTGACCTTTTGCTGAATAGTGGGTGGGAATACAACACTCCGCATTATGACGTTACACATTCTGCAGGTATAACAGAGGAAGTGACTCTCTCTCTCTCTCTCTCTCTCTGTATTAGCAGCTGCTACACATGGGATAGCGTAGCTGTTTTACTATGATAACATGCCACATTTCACGGCTATACAGAACACGGAAACCTATATGTACACAAAACCACAAGAAGGAGCCACAAAACATCAAATTTTGATGTCACACTAAAGTGGAGGAAAGTCTATCTGAACCGGAGACCATCACCCGAGAGGGTGCTCCATTGTCCCTGCCTATCGACTATGGTTCAGGATCCTGTTACTCTGCCACAAAGTGGCAGTTAGGCTCCTGAAAGAGATAGCACTTCTCGTGGGTCACTGACTGACACCACACATCGCCCAGGGCAACACACATTTAGGGGGCTGCAGGTGTCTAGAGAAACCTGAGCGTCACAAACTAGTACAAGTACAGTACCTCCTCTGCTGCTACAGTTTCACACAGCACAAACAGAACAAGCTAAGGACTGATCACCTGAGATAACAGATAGCAGAATTCTTCTATCCACAAAGACAGTACAACAGAGAAAAACAATGCACGTCACCCAAAAAAAGCTAAACAGCCAACTGCATGTCATTACCTCCGTCACTTCCAATGCCATGTGTGTCATGGTTGAAGCAGTCTCGTATGATGATAAATCCAAATTATTTAGAGCCACAGTCCTCAGGTGTATAAGACAAGCAGCCTTAGAAGACACTTTTAATAGCCACGTTCTGCCATATTGAAGAATCTTCAAGTCAACAACATTCATAGAGAATATCACTGCAGCGCTCACTGTCTCCTCTGCTGCTCAGCTCAGGCTGGCATCTGTTGCAGATTGGGCCCAGCGCTGAGGCCTGGGTCAGAAAGCTGAGGAGGTGGAGGAGGAGGAGGAGGAGGAGGAGGAGGTAGCAGAAGGTGGTACTGATGCTTCCCGTTGGACTGGTGTCCTTGCATTGTACGTAATGAGGCGGTAATGAGCAACCCGGCTCTGGAAATACTGTGACTGTAAATCATTCATGGAGCCCCGGCAACGAATGTTCAGTGCTGCGTTCATCAGCTATACTATGAGTTTAAGGATGTGTGTGTGTGTGTGTGTGCAAGTATGTATTACAAGGATGTGGTAACTCTAGCCTCCTGGAGACCCGTCCTCGCTCTCCTCCCCTCAAAATTAAAGCACAGGTATTCTATTACTGATCTTTGATTAGACGGATGCATTTCAAACTAATTAAAAACCGCTCATTAAGTGCCGCAACCATCAGGGCAGTTTGGGATCAAACTACTCTGACATCTAGAGCATCATTTGTGACTTTTAAACTTAATATGATATATATGATAATTTTGGATTCTGCAGGCGCCATAGAATAGCTGTAAAATTAAAAATTGAACTAATTTGCTTAATTTGCAAGAGGTCAGATAACTGAAAAGTAAAATTTCTCAATGATACAGGATTTGTTGTGATACATTAAGTTGTTTTATTATATGGACAATAAGTCAACAATTCATGCCAGCGCTCGTCCCATTGTGGCTGGCTTGCATAACGTTGTCCTCTCATTGTGTCTCTTTAAAATTTAACCTTGAGCATCCTGTAAGGATCAACAAAGGCATCTTGCATTACAACCCGAAGATCTGCCGAAAGATGCGGTGTCCCACGAGACAACGCAGGAAAAAGCCTCATTAACATAATGACATTCATCAGGCAAATTGTAATGGATTCCTACAGGCTCCGTTCTCAGAATACAGTGACCAGCCTTTAAAATAAACACCACGCACACACCAGTGCTGCCCTTGTCAACAGGACAAATGTAAGCTGTGACACCAAGTTCTTACTGATTTACAGCGTACTCTGCTAAAACCCAATTACACAGAAGTCAGGAAGTTAATTTTCCATTAAGAACTATGGTGCAAGCCTAGTATGAGCAATGACAACCACATATCATGCTTACGCTGCTGTTGCATTTTTGGCACCGCGCTCCAGCCTGGTGATCTATTTGAAGTGCATGACTGGAGGACGGCGGAGAGACAATTTTCCAGCATTCAAATGCACAAAATATTCTTATGTTTCCTCTTGGAATTAAATACCTTACAATTTAAGTACCATTATGTAGGCATACATAATGGTACTTGCATAATGAATTATAATACAAAATTGACACACTGTAAAATCTAATTTTAGTAACTAAGTAGTTAGTCTTTTTTCAACTACAAACTGTAGCTTTGCTCTGAAAGGTGTTATAAATATCTATATTTCTAACATTACGACACTAACTTTTATTATTTCATGTTTTTATTACACAGTATTTCACTGGGTCCATGTCCTTTGCTCAGCTGCAGACTTTGAATTATGAACTTTTTTTGACACTGGAATTTATGCAAATTATGAAGTAACAATGGAAAAATGTGTTGAAGTATATTTGATGCACACGTCTGCACTCTAAAGTATCAAACTGGGATATATACAATCCAGTCTATGCCTGTGGCTCCAGCTATAGATAAAATGTAAGTAAATCCAAGCTTGAATCACAAGATATCCGAATCAATATTCAGAAGCTCAATTAGCCCCAAACAACTAAACTCTCAGCTGATCCTTTATTCATGTTTGCAAACCGATTCTGGTTCAGCAGGTCAGGATACTGAAGGCCAAGATGAGGTGAGAGCCCTTAGTGAAGTACAGCTTTACAACAGATAAAAAAATCTATCAAAATGGCTGAGCATCGTGTTATTTACCTTTTAGACATGTACATACAGTAGCAATTCTTACCTCGGAGTTCGTCTTCATGTTGTTGACGTTTCTCCTGTTGCAGACAAAAAGACTGTGAACAGAGCAGCGATTGTTGGTGAGTCCGGTTGTCTATTAGAATAGATGAGAGAGTGAAATTGACATTGTAGGTCATTGTCTCACCTGTATTTATGAGCATCCCATAATGCAGCAGCCTCAGCATGGCCTCATGACATCCTAATTTCCAACTTTTTTATTTTTAGGTTAGCCTAATTCACTTTGCAGGGGTGCAGACAGAGCAACCCTCCAGCAGACACAGACACAGACACAGACACAGACAGACCAATCCTTGATGAGCGGAGATGTCCTTTCTGTGACATTCTGTGAAACTCAAAAGCAAATGGGTAAGTCAGCTATTGTGAAAGGGAAGTTTGAATGAGTTATGTTGAATTTTGGACTGAATGTGATTCTCTGCAGTGGAGGAAAACGGGGAGAGGAAGAAATTAACGCTACGTAATTTTGGATTGAGGCAATGAATGTTGCGGTCGTTTGCTCGGTCACATTGAAATGTGTGATTTTCTTTAATGCAGCAGTTTTCAGTCTTGTTTCTCGAGAACACCAGTGCTTTCTTCCTGATTAGAGAATCACATCAATTTAGCCAATCAAGAAAAAAGGACAAATTACAGCGAGCATCCTTTGTGTTTTTGCCTCGTGTGACAGACATCTCTCTAAGGAATTGCGAGATGTGTACCGTTCTATGAAAGCCCAGAGAGGTTAAAGCTGCCGCTCTTCTTTCACGATTTCAAGGCTTTCAGTACAAAGAGAAACCAGAAGTTCTGGAGAAGACAAAGTACTCCTGATCGAGCCACACTGCTGTTCAGACAGACCATCAGGTCTCAGTGTAATGTCTTACTTTTGTGGGGCTGATGAGAGGACATACAAAAGGAAGACCTGACAGTTGTAATTCCACTCAGAACTACTTCTGTTGACTATGAAGTCCTTTCCATCAGTTTAAACTCTGAGAGGACAGTTTTTAAGTTTTCATCAGTGTAAGCAGGATGAGAGCTGAGGTCAGCTCTAGCTGTAACAGTGGCTCCTCCCATCATCAATGATTTGAGCTCTTATTGGCTCTTATTTCTTCACTTACTGTATGTCATAACAGAAATGGAAATAACACTTGTGCTAAAATACTGTTACATTAATTTGTTAAAATAAACTAACATTTACTGTAGAAAATTGTTACTTAATGTATTGTAATTGTAATGCAATTTAATGTTTACTATATCATTAATATGATGGTCATCACTAATTGCAATTTCAGTACACACAACAGAAATAAAATCCTGATCATAGTAATATTTTTTTCAGAGGCTAAAGCAAATACCTGGCTACCTTTGTCTTCTAGTATCCACTAGATAGCGCCATCTTCCTTTGCAAAAATGCTCGCCTGCACACCATTTCTGTTTTAGGGTGATAATGAGTCCATAAATTATGTTTACTTAGGTGGCTGAGTTTGGAATTAAAGGCTTAGAGAAAAAGAAATCACACTTTGATGCTAGTAACAGTATAATGTATACAGTGCTATCACTTTTTATTTGTCTGTATGTTATGTATCCATTCAAGAGTTTATCCTATCTTCCTCTTGTGAAATATTTAAATTGTTAGTGCTATTGATTTTTTTTTCAACTTGCTGTTACACTCAAATCCTTGATGAGCAATAACATCAAGCCGAGAATAAAAAGCTATATTTTCAGTTGAGATTTATCTGTTTTGGATTATGTAGATACTCTCTATAGTCCAGCTGCTGCCTCCACATTGAAATGAAGCCTGTTTACCCCTCAACACTAACATTTATCACAGGTGCCAGTGATAAGACATCCGTGAGTCCTGTCCGTTGAAGTGGGCCGGCTGTCTTTAGCAGTAAGACATGGCCATCACTGCTATTCATTCATTTACAAAAGTCTTCCGTCCGACATTACAGCCCTTCCTTCCTGTATAACAGCCATTCACTCCATAGATTTATGCTCCATATTCCTCCGTACAACTAAGCACCTGAATTTTCAGCACTCTGGGTTCTGTGAACACATGCATGCCTAATTTCACAGATTGTTCAATTTGATTTTCCTTGTAATTGTTTTCAGCACATTTGCTATTTGATCTCATGATTATTGCCTTATTTGGTTAGTTTTGGTAGGTTCTGTTTTGTTTGTTTGCCTGTGATGCCATTGTAAATGAGGATTCTTAGGCAAATAAATAAAACTGTAAAAATCATTTGTGGAAGATAAATGTATTGAAAAAAATAATCTCAAATTCCCAGAGCCCATGGAGACACTTTTAAAGTCGTCACTTGTAATGAATATTTGATTGATGTTGATGTTGATTGATGAATATGTTTCTTGATGGGGGGTGGGGGTGTATTTTATTGAAAAATCCTGAAATTATTCTTCATTCCAAATTCCTCTTGATTACCTTTTTGTTAATCCTCTATGAATCTATTTTCTTTTCCTTTTTTCACTTTATTTTCTTCTACTACTACATTCAGAGGAATTTATGACTTAAAGGTTCTGTGTCACAGACAAACCGACCACAACCGCCTAGTCCAGCTGTCTGAAATTCTCTCATCCTCCATTCAACCTGAGGAAAAAAAAAAATTCTCTCTGAAACTCAACTCCTCAGCACATCTTTGTCCCATCACCCCCCTTCCCTCCAATCCTGCTGATGCCACAAACAACACACACATACGCACGCCCACACACACACTCACAAAATGAGACTTAAACCCATCAAACAGGACAATCTTCTACACGCGAGGCCCCCACTTCCTCCTTCAACCTCCCAGACCAAAGAGGCAGTTTCATCATTGCGTAATTAATATTCTAAGGTAGACAAGAGCATCAGGAAACAATTATTCAATAATGGAAATGCACTTTATCTATGCACACAAAACGCTGCACACACACGCACTGTGTGAGTGTGTGTGTGTGCACATGAACTAGGGCTCTGGCATTATCAGGAGGCCCTTGTATGTTAGTTATATTCATCAATTTGAAAATAAACTATTATCATCCCCACAATGGCCAAAAAGGCGTATTTGAGAGAAACACGGACATCATTCATATAAGGTTTGGGATCTCCATAAATTGCTGTAGGTGTAAATGGAATATTTGTATATGTTGTCCTTCAGCGCGTGGCAGCCCTGTCCAGGATGTTTCCAGCCTCCTTCCCAATGACAGCTATGATCCCTACCATGATAAGCATGTATCCAGAATGGGTGGATGCACCTGGATCTGGGCTGGGCACGTTGTTATATTGCCCACAGAAATGGTCTTGATCCAGACGCTAAACCCAAATCAAACTTGCTCCTGTTAATCCTTTTAAGATGGGAGCATCAGTAAAATAGACAAAACGTAAACACAGAATCTGATTTCTGTTGTGGGTTGTAATCATTACAGAATAATTATACTTAGACACAAAGAGAGGATGGTAAAAGGTGCTTAATCTGAGGTGGACGTATGTCAATTTACCGACACTTTGATGCCCCATGGGGTTTGCAGTCCATCCTGCTCCTCACCAGAGGCTTAACCACGACTACACTCTGTATCCAGTCTCCTCCCAGCCTGGCCCAGCCTGGCCCAGCCTGTTTGGTAATTGGGATCAGATGAGTGGCAGCAAAAGCGAGACGACCTGGGTTCTCCGAGACCAACAGTAACCTGGAAGCATTTATTTTATGGAAAAGATGTTTAGTTAAAGTGCAGCACTGCAGCCTGCAGCTCAGGCCCTCTAATGACTCTCTAGTCCCCGTGCCCAGGCCTGGAGACAGAGTGTGATGGATATGACTGGTGAAACAGGGACACACACACAAATACACACATGCTTCCATCACCGTGCACGCTGATGGATATGATTGGTGAAAGCTCTGAACACTGCTTCCTGAGTGCTTCACTTCCTTCCTCTCAGGCCTTGGTCAGCCAAGCTGAGCCGAGTTCGACTAGACTCGGGCTGGATTGGATTGCAGATTAACAGGCTTCCTGTCCGATCCGTTGGCTGAGTTCATCTGCTTTCCTAACGGTCACTTTAATTTATGAGTGCTCGTGACATTATTGAGGATGAATGATTTTCAGGATGGAGAGGATCTCAGAGGTTCTGTAGTTCAATTGAGGGAAGAATGCATTTTAATAGTAAAAAAAAAAACAACCTTCAGATTATTCTGAATTGTAGCGAAACTAACACTCGAATAATTATAGCGTTTCTACCTCCCACTGTAAAAAAACGGAAGCTCGTTGGATATACATTTTTATGCCAAACCTATCGTTTACTTGCCAACCCTGTTATTACTCTCAAATTGACTGACAACAAATGGTAAACAATAATTAACATTTTTTTCTCATCTCAAGGTTCATTCAAATATACAGGGGAATGAAGCCAAAATTAACAGCGTAAAAAGTAAAGATTGGGACCTAAATTTCAGCTTTGATTGTAACAGGACACACAGACAAATATAAACTGTATTCTACCTGTAGATAAAGAAGTTATGCGACGGTGGGAATAAGCGTCATAAAACCTTTCATATGAAAATAGGTGTGTTTTGGTTTCAGTGAGTATTTCACCGTCCTGTATGGTTTTGGACAGACAGATCGATTTCTAAGTAGGACATGTTATCATTCTACCCACTGTCCTAACACTGTACGTCTACTGAAATACCAAGCCCACACTTCTCATCTCTTCCCTCCCTCCCTCCCTCCCTCCCTCTCTCTCTCTCTCTCTCTCTCTCTTTCTCTCTTCCTCTGGCACAATATTAGAGAATCCTCCTTTTCTGGACCCCTTGTCGTCTGTGTGCTGTGGGTGATGTGCTGTAGCTCCAACAAAAATAAGAGTTTAAAAAACAAAAAAAAAAACAACTGAACTTTCTGAACTGGGGGGAAAGTGTGAACTCACGACAAACTCATGAAACGGACCGCTCCCGGTTTTTCCAGACAAAAGCTCTGGCGTGGAGAGAGAGAGAGAAAAGAAGACGGAATTTGAAAAAAAACAACAAAAAAAAAACAAAGAAAAGAAAAAGATCCCCAAACGATGCGATGATGTCATTTTCACAACATCACCAAATGAGGAATCCAATTAAAACGTTCTTCCAGTAAGATGATCATAGAAGCAAAAATCGAGCTTGTTAGGCATTTTGTGTGTTTCCTGATGCTGTGAATTCTCGTGCTGCCCTGTGCTCCTGTGTTTGCCCTGTTGTGCTTGATGAGATCCCATTTTCTTTTCAGCTCCCCACTGGTTTGGACTTTAATGTGTATGGTGGTGTGTACCAGGGATGTGTATTAACGCACGCCCGTCGCCGTGTGAGTGTGAGTTTGTGCATGAACCGTACGTTCACAGGAGCAACGCGATCCAAGCTTGGCGAATATCTTCTTCTTCTTCTTCTCTTTTCTCTTTCTCATCGTGCCCTCGTATGGCTCTTCTTACTGCCATTGTTTCCCCATCCTTCTTTACTGCCCTGCCTTCTGCATGGAGGTATGGGGAAGTTCTATCTGCACTTTCTGATAATGTGATAACGTTAATGACAGTTTTAAGGATGATTACCGTACTGCTGACCGTTAAGTGGAGGAGTTTCAGAAAGGGTGAGCTAGAGTTGGGCCGAGGCTTCATCTGCTCTGTGGTTTCAGGGTTTGGAGATGGAACTGAGACGACTGAGAGTGGGGGGGGTGTAGGGCTCTCATCCTCGCCTCTCATCGTCCTCAGTGAATGTGTGTGTGTGTGTTTGTGTGTGTCCATATTGGTCTGTCAGCACCCAGATTGCTGGTAGGAAGCTGCTGGTGTCATAAATGTGAGGCTGGGATGGAGCTTTAAGTCCAGTCCAGCGGTATACAGTTATAACAGGGTGTGTATCTGTCCATCACACATCTGGAAAGAGTCAGACAGATGTGGATTCTGTCAGTTTGTTGAAGCATTTTCTCTGTGTTTTTATCGTAGAAGATTATCAAAAATGTCTTTGTGTGACATGAGATGTTGTCTTTATGGTCTAACTATGATCATAATAATCACGCGTGGCTCCTTTAAGACAGACAGGAAGTCTGTGTAGTCTGCCTCTCTAAAAACGTCACACTCAGGTCTCATCTCTCATTGACTCCAGGTGTCTTTCCATTCATTGGTTAATCCTGTAAAGTGGGGGGTTCCAACCAGTGGTCTGCGGCCCCCTGGTGGTCCGTGGAGGTAGTGCAGGTGGTCCGTGACAATGACTTCAGCAATGTAATTTCCGTGCCAGAAACAGGTTTTTAGAGTAATGAAATCCATCTAAGACAGAGACGGAGACACAAAATGACAGGAGACTGTCCCTGAGACAGACAGATCGTGACCTAACTCACCACAACCCAGGAAGGAGGAGGTCTGTGGGCAAAACACAGGTTAACAAAACTCAACGATTCAGCATTTTCATCGCAAGCAAATGGAATCATTGTTTGTGTGAGTCATCACTTCTTTCTGTTTATACAGCTGAGACGTAGCTAAAATAACACACGTCGATTTTATTTCCCTTATCATGCAGTAATACGTGTCTCAAACTTTTACCGCCGTTCCGATTTTGGCAGACCCCATCGCCAAGAGACCGTCCTCGCCCGCATCTGCAGCATCTGCGTGACAGTGTACGGGGGTAGTCCACCCAGTACTGTATGCAGTACATACGGAAGTGTGTTGTTGGCAGTATGTCTGTGGTGCTGTCTCCTGGGAAGCACTGATCCAATCCAGCAACCTTCAGAACAATTGACCGGCCA
>OMNV01009837.1:0-20942 GCA_900303265.1 Brotula barbata | reverse complement strand
AGTTCATATACATATTTTATTTTATTTTATTTTCATTATTATACTTTTATCTATTATTATTTTTATTTTTTTTATTATTTTTTTTCTATCTTAGCTTATCTCGCCCATATAACTTCACCTACATATACCAGATTCTAGAATCTAGAGAATTTTGAATGTGTCATCTCCTCCTTTCATATATATGCGACCACCATCATGATGACGTCTTGTTTACATCCACTAACATTCTCCGATTCATTCAGGAATTTCTGTTTGTTGTGTTGGCTGCAATTATCAGAGTTTTAAATAGGATGTTTGTGAATAAGATTCAGTTGAAGCTTAGACGAGATAAGAATTTGTGGGGTTACTAATGAGCTGGAACTGTTTCTGAAAAGGAGTTTGAATATAGATCATAGTTCGTCTTTGGTGAAGAATGTAGAGTATTTGGTCGCTCTATCTGGATGACTCATACATGTCATACAAGTGGGAGGGAGAGAAATTGAGCCGTGTCAGAATAACAAGGGTGGGAAATTTGTGAAGGAATCGTGACGATGATGACCGGATGACAGACCACTTTGAGAACAGTAGGAGGCAAAAGATTGAGCCCTGAGGGACCCCAGTGAAGAGACGGAGTAATGAAGGCGTACACTTTACATAAAACCTAATTGATGCAATTAGCCTGTCAGAAAAGTGATTTAAATGTCGATAAATATGCAATCTAAAACACAAATATCCTCTCAGACTCTCACCTTACAGGACGTGGCTTTTCTCGCACGTTCTCCTCGCGTCGGTTTCCTATAAGTCACTGAATTTGATGCAGATACTAAATTCCTACCCATGTAATTACGATACCCCGTGGCCTAAATGAAAACTTCCATTAGCTTAATTTAGATTTGATGGAATCTAAATGATCCCCATGAGGAAAATGGGTCACCGCAGCAGCAGAGCGTGATAGAGATAAGAAGAAGACAAACTGCAAATAATGATGGTGCTAAGTTACTGAACAGTCAGACACTTAGGAGGATACAACGAGGCCGTGAATGACGATCCGCCTCTGATTTATCAATCTATGGAGTGTTGGACTGGCAGTAACTGCTCCTCGTTGTTTCGCTTTCCTTTCCACAAACGTTCTGTGGTCGTGTCAACCAGGAATTTTCGGAACCTCCTTGGTGTTCCGATATGCCAGGAAACGGGCACATTCACAGTCTGGGAGGGTAAAAGATTTAATCAACCACCTATGATAAAAATCCAATAGGGAAGTGGATTTGAGTTGAGTGGGCAACAATCTATGAGTCAGGAAAGACTACTTAAAACTAAAAAGTTTTGAGTCAAAAGCTTTCAGCGATGATCTGCATGCAGCACTTTCGAGGGATGCGCAGGACTAGCGGAGATAGTAGCTTTAGTTAGGCATTGATCAGCTGGTTTCAGGTACGCTTCATCCGACACACCAGATGTTCCTGAACCTCTGTGCACGACAAATTTCGAACTCTATTTTCGACTCGACCACTGCTTCACACATCGATTGACTGCTACTGTCAAGGTGTGAAAATTAGGAAAAGGGCACGTTTCTTTCTCAAGCTCTTTGTTTTCTTTCCAACACTGCCTCCGCTCCACAGAGAGAAAACTGCACCCTTACACCATTTGGAAAAGTTACTGAGTTAACTTTTGGACAGGATCTTGGATGGGGTGCATCCGATGAATCATCCCGCCTTCATCCCACCTCAGACTTTCACTTTTCTTTCCCAAACCGGAAAAGAGACTTTACCTGTACAGTCTGCATGAGCAAGACCTTAAATTTATCAATCTGCCCTCGTAGCGTATGTGTGTTCAATCACTATTTCATGCCTTGACTCTGTTACCGTCTTCGACATAAAGAATAAAGTAAAGCAGAGGAGGAAGTTGTGGATTATTTAGTGTAATAGTTTGTGAATTTCTTCTACTGGAACTTATTTTTATGAATATTTTTTAATAAATGATGTGTGAAGATCTTGCTGACAACAGGATAAGGTCAGCTTTCACTGAATCATAAATGATACCTCACTCTGAGAAAGATTAATTACCACCACAAACTTTTTCTGTCACTGGAGAGTCGCCAGCCTGCACACGCTCTGGCGTGAACTTATTAAAACTGTATGTTTAAAATACAATCTGAAAAGAAAGAAGCTCGGCCTCGGCATTGTTACATTTTTCTTTAAGTGTTCGTTCTTTATGTGAATTGTGGTCGCAGTAATGACCGTACTTCCTGTTTCCCACAGTACATAGAGAAACGTATTAAAGCCTAAGGTGTGGACGTGTTGGCTTCGTGTCGGTGTTTTGTGTTACATCTCATTCTCTAAATTAAAAGAGGGCAAAGAAAGAATCAATACAATAAAGTTGTGTAGGAGTGAAGACCTCGATTCTCAACAACTGTGGACCAAATTTCATTCTTGCCAGCGGCTTCAGGCACGATATTGGTGTCTTGTTTGAACAGGAAACCTTCCCAGATTCCACCCTGAACTGAACACAACAGAGTTTGTATGTAAATATTTCTTTTTCGAGAATATTGTTGCTTAGGCAACAACACATTTGTCCACTTAGGCTGAGCAAATGAAGTGAATTAGCATGAAAACAATGAAAGAGGTAAATAGCATTCATTATTTATTGAGTTGTCAATGCTCCCTACAATCATAGGCTGTAGAGATGAGGGGAAAAAACAGATCAGAGGGGCTCTCGTTGGCTTGATTCCCGGTTTCTGATTCGCTGAAGAAACTTTATCTCATGGGTAGAGCAGACAGAGATGGAAAATATGTATTTCATGAATGCCGTATCTAATGGAGAACCAGAAGAAGAGGGAAGATGTCCTACCGATTACATTGTTTTTATTTTAGCTGCAGTGTCCTTCATCAATAAATAAGTAAAATACTTTAAAAGACATTTGGAGAAGAAACAAAACCTTGTATGTCTGAAATTCAAGTGCAAGTGCAAAACCAGATGAGTAAAGGTTGTTTGTAAGACTCTTGAAGTGGTTATGGAGGGGAAAAATTAACTACTTACAGATAAGTTTAACCTTGTTTAACCAGATAAGTTCACACCTGTTGGGGCGGCATGGCTTAGGTGGTGGGGTGATCGAAAGGTTGCCGGTTCGATCTCTGCCCATCCATGTCGAAGGTCCCTGAATTGCTCCCGACAAGCAAGTGGACCTTGCGTGGTTACCTCGGCTGTCGGCGTGTGAATGTGTGAATGAATGGGTGAATGAGAGGCAAACATTGTACAGCGCTTTGGATAAAAGCGCTATTGAAATTCAGTCCATTTACCTTTGTGAAGTGGGAACTGCTGATACTTGCTGACGCCATTCAGTAACTCTGTGGTGCCGTTTTCTTTTATAAAGTCCCTGCTTTATTTAGGGTGCATATCAATAAGGTCTGGATCCAGCGAAAAAAGTATTAAATGAACGCGACGGGGGAAGAAAAAAGAAACAAAGAAAAATTTAGGTCTCAAAGAAATACTGAACCTGATACTGAAAAAATATAATGAATGCCAACAACCAAAATACTTTTTTATGCACGCACTACGCAGCCTCTCATCAAGCTGGCACTCCTCTCATCCCGCAGGCACGACTGGCAATGAATTCCTTCTTTACCCAGCATGCTTTTGGATGTGGGTAACGTAGTATCGAGGCTAATATGATGAAATGTTTGTGGTACTAATTGCTCCTGTTGGTCCCAGAAAACACTGATATTACATAGTATACATAAACAAACATACAATGAAATGAGGGACGGGTAGAAAGTTTGCCCAGCGTTTATAACTTATAACAGCGGTTATAATTTCTGTTTCTTCTTCTTCCTGTGAAGTTTGGGGGTAGACTCGTACAGACGTTGATCTGGTGCTGTCCCTGTCTATCACTCCCTTCCTTTCTTCCAAGCACTCAGGATGTGCCATCTGTATGATGCCTTTGATTTAGACTCGCCCCAGATCTTCTACCTAATGAGCTGAGTGCTCAATCAATAATTCACTCGTTTGAATGAAATCCTGGGTGATCAGATCCAGTTTCGAGAATATAATCAGAGTCCTCTCAACATCCTCGACGCTGCATCCGACACTCGATGTGTCCTTTGTTTTTAGCTAATGTTGCTCGTTTGAGCTCCGATGTTGTTAAGTAAACTGTGATTCAAATCAAACAGATGATGCGAAAAGATGACATCATGTCACAGTTATCTGTCTCATCTTTACACGGCCGTAGGTTGTGTGTGTGTGTGTGTGTGTGTGTGTGTGTGCCCGATATGCACTCTAGTAGTTTTTGTTGTCCGATTCTGTATTCTGCCTCTATTTGTTTGGTATATGGCCCAAAAAAGGACAACAATTCTATGTAGTATTGCTACTCCATCACACAAATTCTCTCTGCTTTGGTTGTTTTGTTCCAGCCCCCTGGCGGTATATATTGTGTTTTTATTGGAATATTTATGTGTGAAACCAAACTGTGCAAAGGGTAAATACAATAAAGTGGCGACACATTGCTTTATATTGGGGCAAGAATGGACATTCGGTTTGACAATTACCTCAGATATCTTTCTAAAAATCTGACTTAAATATGGTTAAAGTGAAACTGAAACAAATTTGTACTTAATCGCTGAGTGATATACATTTTATACAGTTTGTCCTGCTTAGGATTGGGAAGTACTCAATGTGGAAAGGAGTTAAATGACAGATATAAGAAATAAGAAATGAGCTTGGTAGTAAAATATAAGAGCATACACCTCTAATTACTTTAAATTCAACACACTGCGTAGCAAACTACCGCTGAAGACATTCTATTGCGATGGATTCAAAAGTGTAAACCACAAATGAAGTTTCCAGTCAAAAACTTACTGAAAACAGACAGTAGATCCCTGGATTAACAGTGACATTGTGCTCCTATCAGCAGACGGTGAGGCGACGTGGAAGATAATACTGACAAATGACAAGATAAAAGTGTTTTTATTCTGTTTTAATACAAAGCAAACAACATTTAGTTCAACTGCCGCTTCGACGAGACGGAATATAAATGCGGAGCCTCAAATCCTGTGCACATTCATGCAAACACATTCGCCTCCCGAAGCCATCAAATCAACAACTCAAGGAGATGCAAATGTGCGAAGAGCGAGATTTTGAATTTTGCCAGAAAAACATGGAAGGAGTTATAGCTTTGGGTACTTAATATGAACAGTTATACAAGTGTTTTTCCTGTCTAAAACTGTAAAGGTCAAACTGTAGTTTAGGACCTTGAAATCCCAGCAGCTAAAGTTCGGCTCTCCGTTGGCTTGCCACATTCATTGGACTGCTGTTTAACATTTGTTTTGTTTTGTACTCTGGGCATCCACCCAAGTCACACTGATGTAGATCAGATTTATTTGTGTGGATTCCCAAGCAATTAGTCCTATTTCTGAGTGGGTGAATTCGCTTGGCAAGTTGAATTTGCGTTGTTTATCATATTATATCACCCACGCCGTACTGTAGCAAAGGTGAACTCTACCGCTGCGTTATCAGTGAGCAAAACTCGATGTTCACTTGCTTTCGTTTCAAACTGTTCCCCTTACAGTTCCCCCTGAAGACCCGGTGATCGTGGGTGCCCCTGTGGTGAGCTTACGAGCCGGTGAGCACCTCAACCTCACGTGCCACGCAGACAACGCCAAACCCGCCGCGTCCATCATCTGGATCCGAAACGGTCTGGTCCTGAGCGGCGCCATGTACTCCAAGGTAAGGGACCATCCGGTGCCGTGTGTTTAAGTTGTCTTACTCATTCAGGTGATTTATGAAGCGTGGCTGGAGGAGAATTTGACCTTCTGAGTGTCGATGGACAAAAATATGCAAAAGTATTTTTCGAACTACTTTCAAACTGAGGGATTGTTCATGAAAAACGGCCTGAGATTTACTTTCTTACCAAGTAAACTATTCAGTATGCATGCAAACTTGTATCACAAAGTGCCTTTAAACTTCCTGGACACAGAGAGTGACACAGTTACAAACAGGTGGGGAGGAGTGTTGGAGGAATTTGTGCCTGACCTTGAAAGATCAGAGTGACTGGGCTTCGCTGTTCATTTATGCCCAATTATAGAGCCAGTGTGCCAAAAGTGACTTTCACACAGGAAAATCATTAAACTCACTCCCGTAAAGATAAATCAGAGAAGACGAGGTCTTATCAGACTTAGTTTTACTTCACACTCAAGCTAAACCCAGAGTTGACGTAAAATTGATGAAAAGTAAAATAGAAATAGAACCTCGCCAGTATTTCTCAGCATCTTACAC
This sequence comes from Brotula barbata, assembly GCA_900303265.1. Taxonomy (NCBI): domain Eukaryota; kingdom Metazoa; phylum Chordata; class Actinopteri; order Ophidiiformes; family Ophidiidae; genus Brotula; species Brotula barbata. The sequence continues at coordinate 14,699 of OMNV01009837.1, read as the reverse complement.
ACTCGGTGACATATCGGACTGCTTCCAATATTTCAGCATCGCTCCTATTCCCAGCTGGGACGCGGGGGGGATGAGATGAATGATTTAGTGGATGGTGCGTTCATAGATTTTGTACTTGAAGACCAGGACATTCGAGCCTCTGGATCCATAGCGTAACGATCCTGGATTGCTGACATTGCTCAACAACAGTTGTCTTAACAACACGCCATCATCTGTTGGAACTTGTTATTGGACTTCCTGAGAGATAACAGCTTGCTTGTATTCTCTTTGCACATTGCGCTGCCTATTATTAGTATTAATTTAAGTGTTAGTGTTATTTGTAGCAGGACTTGACATGACAAGTACATATGAGGGTGCAGGCTGTTGTTTGTAAACTTTAGTAAGCTGTTTAAAAACAGGTAAATATGACATTTCTGAGCTCCTCCCATGCACTCATCTGTTACATGTTACATTCCATGGGTCCATTTGTTAATCTGTTACTCCGTTACTCAGCTCAGAAACGGTTTTGGTCCATTCCTGACTGTCCCATCGTAACACTAACACACGACAGATGACATGAAGATAAAAATACAGAATTACAGGTGATAACCAAACATGCGTTAATGTGCTCACATTACACCAAGGCTGAGAGAGGCATCGCTTAATATCTATATCAGCTAGAACAGCTGAATACTGACAACAAGGTGGGAACTAATGTTATTTTTATAAATCTATATAAGGAAAATAACTGGCATAAACAATACATCCGTCATCCAAACATATGGCATACATTTAAACATTACATTACATATTATCACCATCATGACCATCATCACCATTATCAACATCATGACCATCATCACCATCACCATCATCATCACCATCGTGACCATCACCACCGTCACCATCATCATCATCACCATCACCATCATCAACATCATCACCATCATCATCATGATCATCATCACCATCATCACTGTCATCACCGTCACCATCATCACCGTCACCATCATCACCATCGTGACCGATCATCATCATCCGTGACCGATCATCATCATCACCATCATCACCACCATAACCACCATCATCACTATCATGACCATCATCATCATCATCACCACCATCACCATCATCATCATATTTTGACAGTTGTTCAGTGCATAGTCACAATATACAGCCGCTATATCCGTGTGCAGCCAGTATATTACACTTTGAGATGGGGGGGAGGGGTGAGACAGACTAAATTTCCATTCAGTGTTGCTTTGACTGAACCTTGCATGGCTGCTTGGTATTTCTTCGAGCTTCCACGAGGAGATCAGCAGTCAGGTTTTGTTAGTGACCTACTCAACAGGAGCTGGAAGTCCTCCCTGTGTGTTAGCTGCAGCCGCTGTTTGTCCCTCCGTTAAAAGCTGCTCTCGCTGACCAGCTGACTGCCCCGCCGTCCCGCCCTGAAACTCAATAAGCCTTGAAAAATTGGCTTTGTTCCTGTTGTTGTCATGTCAGATGAATTAGATGTTGACTTCGGCGAGAGTGTGGCACCTGAAATAGTGATGACACCAGTCATGCAGAGAAATTATCCTCCCTATTCAGCGGGGAGTCTATTGACTGCTCACTATTGCATCTGTCTGTGCGTTTACCTCTTGAAAGGTCTCCTGAAGACATCTAATCAATGAAGAGTTGTTAACAACCATAAAGTAGAGAGCAACAACAGAAGCTCTATCGTCTTATTATATATATCTACTTCCTTCACCTTACATCCACAGTGACAATATATAATATTCAGTATTTTAACTGCTTTTATGTGTGAGTCCGTTTGTGCTGTATCGTTGCTGTTTTCGTTATTAAAATAGCTTTTACATGCACGCAAACGGCTTTATTCCTTGCCTTTGTACTTGAAAAAAAAAATCTCAGTTCATTACGTCCACCTTCTATACAATGCAGGTTTGTAATTTTCCACTAAATGAGCACAATCACAAACCAGAGTTTATTATTAAAATGGTTTAATGAGGCACTACAAGATATCTTCATGGCGCTAATGATATTTCTTGTATTTGGACAAAGTGTTTGGTGTTCTGGGACACCAATGCTGGAACAATCTGCCTTCCCCACGGCTAGTATAGGCTGTGTATACAGTACGTCTCTGTTTGGAGAGGTTTACCAGTTAAAAGTTATTTTTACTTAAAAAGAAATAGGACTGCGAGTATTAATGGTTTTGTTTTGTTTTGTTTCGGGCCACACATCGACTGACTGGAAACAGCAGCATATTCAACATGGTATTGTATTGATAGCGGCTGATTTAAATTCAGTGTTGTGATTGCAGCGTGTGCATCCTCTTCGGATTCTCGGTGTTTAGATCTCCTCCTCACGGTCAGGCCAGTTATTTTCAATATGCATGGCTTTGAGCTGACTTTGTTCCTAGCAGCAGCAGCGGCGACCTTCTCCATCCTACAGACCTTTTGTTTGAACGGCATCTGTTCCTGCCTTTAATTATATATAATGTTATATTATTATATACATATTCATTGAACTTGCAGGATTTACATTCCCCGCTTCTTGCTCCTTTTCTCACACGCTGTTTTTTTAATGAGGCTAAAAGAAAAATCATAGAATAAATATGGACGCTTGTCAACACGATCTAAATGTTGACTCTCTGCATTTTATCATGTATTCATCATGTGTTTGTATTCATTTGTGGTGCAATTCTATTGATTCTGTGCACGTTATGGCTTAAACAAGCATACCGTTAATTGGTAATAACAGTACTGAGAGCGTATAGAAAAAGAAAAAAGAGAGTTTGAGAGAGAAACGATACGTACGTTTGAAGAAGCATAGATGGGGGAAACTTAAAGGTACTGAATGAAAAATCTTAATATATTCCCATGTAATCATCTATAAATATGAACACATGCTAAGCTTGCACACTATATTATTCAAAAATGTAATCATTGCGAGTCAGGCGAGGGCGACAACTGCGTTAATGTATCTTTACCGTAAATAGTAAAATACATAAATCAAATAAAATGATAATAAGATAATATATTATTATGATAGCGGTCCACATCTAAAATGGAAAATGTGTCTGTGAGCTCGCCATAAACAGGAATAGATGTACCAAAGAAGCTTCTTGGGATCAATTTCCCGCTTGGTTGTCTTCCTCTCAGCGTCTTGTGTGTTAACCTGAGTGGAGAAGAGGGACGTGGAGGAGAAACACATCCTGCAGCAGTCTACAAACAGCTCCACAAGTTCTATTCAGGGCTACCAAACCGCAAACTTAGTACAACGGCACAAAAAACTCAAACTGAAATACGGAGTGAGAGGATTTCTTTCGGTGAGTTGGAGTGATTTCCTTTTTATTTCGCGGCCCGCATTTCCTCACTTTGCACATTCTTGCAGCAGAAGAAGATTAGGCCGGACCCGCCGGTTCTTTCACGGAACAAAAGTTAGAAGTACTGGTTATGATTTGCAACAAAAATATTTTTCTTTTACGTCCGCACATAAAACAACAAAGCGTGGATGAAGTCAAATGGTGTGAATATTGGTCGGGGCTGCGGCATTTCGCTGCTCCGTCGGTTCAAATCCGATACAGATGGCACATCCTCCAAATGGGAGCAAACAGATCTCAGAGGCTGCTGCGAAACACATTAAGAAAGAACATGTTATTCAAGCAGAAACATGTTTCAAAGTAGTGAAAAATGTTTTCACACTGGATGCCTCAGTGATCGCTGCGGATGTGGAGGATCACAGCTTTCTTTGAGTTTGTCTTTAAGTTTGCCCGATGTTCGGAGGTTGTTAAAAAAGATTATTTTTTTGAGCGCAAGACTTCCTTAATGAAAGCAAAAACTCCCCGAAGGTTTTTCTTATAGAAGCTGTCATAGAATCATTCGGTAAATATCTAAATTCAGCAGCAGCGGCGTGGTGCCCTTTTCCTTTCCCGGCACAGCAAACAAAAGCCACTAATTAAGGTTCACAGTTCACAGAATATAAAAGGATTCCGTCTCCGCGCAGCCAAAGCCTCCCCGCGCCGAACAAGAGAAAGACATCAACTCCATCACTAATGTACGACATAATTATTTATATCGTAAAAACACAACTTAATAATTAGGCGTGATCGTCCGTTCTCTATGACAAGTGGAAGCCTGCGTCTTAAACGTAAGCGTCTTAGCAGCAGGATGCCACAGTTAATGAGACAGCCAACTCCGGAACCATATCAGCGTCAGGAGCACTTTAAATCAACATTTTTAATATATTCAAATATTGGAAAATTCCATCACATCGGATGATGAAAACCCAGAACGGACTCGCAGCCAAAAGGAACCGGTTGGAATCCGGTTTAATGACAGCCAAGTTTTTTAATTTGACCGGGGTGGGATGCAGCTCTGGTGTCATACTTTAAACATGGCTAAATTGGGGAAGTGTTCCAACACGGTTAATTATGAATGTCTTTGGCAGTTTGTTCAGTCCTTGGCTTTGAAAAGAAAAAAAAAAAAGAAAAAAAAAAGTGTGGGGTGCATTTAAAGGCAGATTCCCCTGGCTTCACTTCATTTTGGGGCTATGGCAGCGATGCGCTCGCTCCCTGCATTCATTAGAAACTCATGAATTAGCCAGAGCTCCGGTCACTTTAAAATGTTTATTAAAGACGGGCACATTCCTTATCATTAATATTCTATATACGCTATTTGACATTACATTACTCTGACACGATGACAGCCCGAACATGTCGTTTCCTACAGAAGCTCAGCAGGGAGAGTAAAGGTTGTGTGTAAGTCCTTAGTGCCCTGAAGTGTTTTAAAGGACCCTAATGTATGTATGTATACATTTATGTATTTGTTCTGTCTGCAAAGATACATTATCCCAGCTCGCCACAGAGATTGAAATTGCATTTATTCAGGCAAGGGATTGTTAATAATTCAAAGAATCGCTTCATATCACTCATTTGTCACATGCAAATGGATCCGTGTGCAAGAGGAGGCTATAATTAGTGTATGAACCCGAGTCCAACTCTTTATAGATTTAGAACATACCAAATAAGATGTGAATAAATTTCTGGGGGGGGAAAAAGAAAAAATGCTGTTTATTGTGTGGAAGTCTTTTGCTCTGACGCTGCTTCAATTCGTGGGAAAAACGAAAGAAAATATATGTTTGCCCAAAAATTAATTCAAGCCAATCCCTCCATACTCGTTTACCGCACGCCGCTGGTCCACATTATGCCACGTTCAGATGGACGCGTTAAATATGTGTCAGGCAATGGCCAAGCTGTCGACGGTCGATAAATAATACATACATGCTATATGAATGATACATGATACACTTACATAATGTATTATATATTACATTATAGAGTAGGTAAAACACATTATGACAGGAATCTGAACTATACGGACACAGAACATGAACTTTTTCATCAGCTACCACTCCGCTCCGTGTTCGGGTCGACTTTGATAAGTGATTATTATCGGTGTAGCCGTTTATTCATTTATTTTATTTCTTTTTTCGGCACGTGTATGAAAACAAGGAAAACTACAAAGTACGTCAGTGATCAATGCGGTTAAATACGAGGTGAAAATTCCATCCGCAACAAAGTGCGCCGACCGATCTCAGCCATGCTACATAACCACTTAAACCACAAATTTCCACAGTGAATTATCAGGTATTCCAGAAGATGTTGACGTTCCGCGACAAAAGTGCGTCTTCTCTCTCTCGATTGCAAATTTCATCATCTTTACTTTTATATGCACAAAGTTCCAGGCTTCGTACTACGTAACGCCAACAAACAACCCAACCCAACCCCTGCAGCAAGAGAGAGTACAAATAGATACAATTTGCACATTGTAGACAGAATCGTCAAAACAGGAAGGTAAATCTGCATAATGTGTCACCTTACACAGTTGGAAAATGTGCAAATCAGTGATATGGGCTTGTTAAGGAAGTCATGTTTATGTAAATGATCCTTCCTATAGCCAATAGACAAGATGAAATGTTTGAAGACGACGACAGATCTAAATCATGGAGCCGGGGAACGAAAACTTCGAGGTAAAAGTCACTAAAGTCTGCATGAGTTTGGGTGAATTTCCCAGTTTGGGATCAATAAAGTAAATCTTATCTTATCTTATCTTATCTTATCTTATCGGGACCCTTTAAGACAGATTTAGGAGATATCTACAGCATCCCTAAAACTGACAGGAAGTGAGAGCTGACAGTGTGCGATGTTCACTCCCTCTCAGAGCTGCATGAGCTTCTTTATCACACCAGGCAACAGTCATTGCTTTTTACAGATGATGCGATTACCACGATCAGCTTCAAATGGGATCTGGCATATCTAATCGCATTCCTATTGCGCATACTGCGCTCACACCTCACGACCCTGACGTCTTTCTTGCACAGACGAGGCATATCCATGTCCGGATCGCGTTTCAGGTCGGGGCGAAATGCACGTTTAAAAAGCTGGGCCATCGCGTAAACGACTTTCCAGCAGTTACGTTAGCCCGTGTGTGAAAATACTCTATGTGTTTTAAGTTTCGACAGACTGACGACCGGCACCAACAAGCTTTTACCACTAATGGTGATGTCATTTCGCCTGAAAGGAATCCATTGTAGTCAATAATGGATGAATCGCATTAATCTGAGTGGACTCCTGCTGTAGTGTCTAACAAGTGAAACCCCATTATCACACAACAGATGCTGTGGGAAACGGAAGCCAAACGTTTATAAGGCTAATTATTTGCAACTATCGGGATAATTGAATTTAAATCTCATCCAAAATTTCCGTCAAGTCTGTCATGGGTTTGTTGACGTGTTGAATAAATCATCCTAACGAGGTAAAAAAAACACAGCGCAGCTCAACCATTAATGACTCTGTCACGTCTTCCTCTCCAGTTTCGGCTTATTTCATGCTGCACAGCTGAAAGTCTAAATTTAACATCAATCAGCGCGTCGACTCCAGACATTATACAGTGTGGGTTTTTTTGTTTGTTTCGTGTGAATTCTTAAGTTATTCAGAAAATGTACATATATGTATATATACACGACGATGCTCCATTATCTCAATGAATTCATATCAACTGTGACTGAACTGTCTGGGATCAATGCAGCAGCAGTTCTTCCCTCATTAATCACTGATGTCTCCAAAGTACTCCTAAACATGGAGCATCACTTTTTTTTTCTTTTTTTTTTTTACTGTCCAAACACTGTAACATAAAGCATTTGTAAACATTATACTGAAATCAACACACTAAAAAAAATCAGGCGCAACCTATCTGAGGTCGGGTTTACACAGATCTGATGAAATGTTATTTGATGCATGTCACATGTCGTTTATGGAGAGGTTTTTTTTTGTGTGTGTTTGTGTAAGATTTCAGCCTGACGGTAAATTTATGAAATCTGAGTGATGTCTGGATCAATATAGTGAAATATAAACCACTTATCGGGTCACTTTTTTTTTTTATTATTCTAATCTGTTCTCTCACATTCTACTGGAGATGGGCATTTCATAGTCTCTCTCTCTCTCTCTCACACACACACACACACACACACACACATGCACTCACTCTTGATACAGCTGTAAACTCCAAAGGCTTTGTTTTGTTGTCAAAGTCAAATCCTCACATAGAATTTGTATTATCTGTGCATCTTTAAACCAGCTGATTGTCAGTCCTGTACTGTACTTTCACTACCACGCTGCAGAAACTCTGACTGTTGCCAGAGGAAAAACATCTCCACGGAGTTTTTGGCTGCTAAATCCAGCAAATGTGCTTTCCCCTTACAGTTTAACAAACTGTTGGTATGGATTGTTGTGCACAGATTTCCATTGTTTCGCCCACTACGCTACGTTATGTCACCCCGGAGATTTTCTGTACGGTGGAGCTTCTGCACAATTACAAGCGTGAATAGATGGGAGAAGGAAGGGGAAACAGAGAACATAATAAAGAATCTCAAGTACACAAGCACCAGAGATGCACCAAGCCTTTCCGGGTCAACTTTAGGCCAAACTTGATAAAATCACAGGCGTGTTTTTCTCGCATTCTAATCACCAATACGAAGTCCACAGTGGTTTGTGTACCCTGGCAGGAAGGGATGTACTCCTACTCCTTTCCTTTTCTATTCCCTGACGTCTTCTTCTCGTGTCACATTGAGCCAGTGGGGCCCCAAAGTGATGAATATTGTGGCGAATACCCTGAATACCCGGGAGACCGTCTCCCCGGGGATTGGGATCGGGTCTCGGTTCCAGCAAAAATCTGGACAGTCAAGTTGTAGAAATATTCACCATCAAACAAAATCAGTATTGTTCTGTTCGGCGAGGCAGGGACGGCCCACTGGGAGCGAATAGCCCGCTCGTACCCTAAAGGCTTTTACTTTATGCCTTTCTCCCAGTGGAGCTGATTCAGCCTGTGTGGGAACGCTTGTGTCAGGAGAGGTAGACCGTGATTATAGAGGTAACCAGTTGCCCCGAGAAGCAGTGCACACAAGATAATTGCTCCATTTCACACTCCTCTATTTTCTGCTTTATTGCCCTCAGTACTCACTTTATGCACAGAAGCGTTTTTTTTCCTCTTTTCTTTTTCTTTTTTTCCCCCCTTTTTTAGAATCCATATAGGAAATTCTTTGCTCAGATGAGAACATTAACAAACTAGCTGACAGGACAAACAAATGAGGGCGAATGTTTAGTGCAACACACCATATATTTTTCAAATTTCACCCCACGCTGCGTTTCGGAAACTGTCTCCGCTCTCTGCCGCATTACCTCGTGCCGCATTAATATGCATGGATGTAGATAACCGAGATGTTTGTTTGACCACTGCTGCGTATGCGTGGTTGCGTTGGCTGGGTGCTCGTCCCTGCATGAGACAATAAAAAAGAAAGAATAAAATCTAAAGTTTCAGTTCACCCAAGGTTGATTTCATGGCATACCGGCAGTTCACACTCCTCATGTTGAAACTGTCCTTGAGATATTAACTTGTTGCTCATCTCTTTGTCCAGTTTCATTGACTAAATTACATTTATACACATTTGTTGGCCGAGCGTAGCATCTGACACAAACATGCTCTGCTACTAAAAGGTTACCATGGTGATTTGGAAATATCCTAATGTTAAATTTGAGAGTGCTTTATGACGACGATAAGAGGTGTAAAGGCCTCAGATTCACCAAAAGTCCACATTTATGCGCCGTTTGGTGGCATACAAGCGACCAAGAGATCAGAAAACACACCGAAAAAAAGTTCTGAGTCAGGGAAAAACTTTCACAGACGAAACCAGACGTCGACTTTGGAAATTCTCAGGGAAACCCGGTCACATCTGGTCGCCCGGTCGTCTTTCGGAGCAGGATGTCAGCACGAGAAAGTGTGTGCGTGAGTTCAACTTCGTGCTCGATGGTGACCCTCGGTGTCATCAGTGTCATTTTCCATCGATTATCCTCTTTAGAGAGGAGGGACAGCTGGTCGGCTGATAGGGGCCGGAAATACAAACAGCAGATGATCATTTCCATAAATTTAGATTTTATCCCGCTTAGTTTTAGAATATGCTTTTTTATGAACTATTTGTGTCTGTTTGAGTTTAGTGTCAATGTCACACACACACACACACAGAGAGAGAGCGAGATAAGCTTAACCTCTCCTACTAACTGTGAGTTGCGGCGGTTTGTTAGCGTGGAGAGCTAACCGCTCCCTTACTACTCGTTGGGCCGTGACTGTGTGTAATGAGTGAGCAGATACTGTGTAAAGATAACGATGAACATGATGTGATTTCAAAGTTTCGGCTTTGTTGAGCAGTCAGGCACCCGTGCTAACACCTTAAGCCTTAATGTCTATAATTATACGTCGAAAGATACGAGAGTGTAGTTTGCAGTAATAGACGTGCAGGTCTCACAGGTGTCATCCACAGCTGGAGCCAAAGCAGCAAAAATGGGAAATATTCGGCTGCACGCTTTTTTTCATTCAAACAATTCAGCTTTAATTGTAAGCTGTAAGTTAAAAATGTTTTTTTTGACACTTTGCTGTGGTTATATTAAGGCGAGGATGCTGCGATGTCATGAGAGGTAGGTTGTTGTTAACTTGAGAAGGACACAAACAACAAACAAACAAGGTATTTTAAGAATGTTGACAACTCAACGGTTTGTCTCTCCACAAAAATACAGTCCAAGACCCAAGAATCAAATCTTTTAGTCTCTTACTTTTTCAGTCTAAGTCTTGGTCCCCCGTACCAAACCTGGTGTAGTGGACCTTTTTTCCCGGCAGTCATTCTGACAGGAAACAGTGATGATCCAAGTGTTATCAATGACATTAATTAGGGTTCCATTCCATTTAGGTTGAAGAGAGCCTGGTTCAAGGGAGGTCACACTAAATCCTGGACCCTTTAGCCTGTGGAAGCTGTTGATTTCTAATTTTTACTCTTTTTTAATACTGCAGACCTATTTCAGATACAGGAAATAGGGACTGAAACATCTAGTTCTATTAGCTATACAGGTTCTGGTTGTATTCTAATAAAGAGATCGATAGACTTTAGCACGTGCCGTATAGAACACAGGTGTCTCTCATCAGACAATTAGTTGCCTTGATGTGCCTCCAGTATAGTCCAGACTGCAGCCTCCAGAGGAGGACATCTCTCCAATCCAGCAGCCGTTCTCTGGTGATGTGACAGCGTTTCTAATGGGAGATCAGAGACGATGCAGAACAGAAACCAAGTAAAAACAGAGGCCGACTTCAGCGATGTGAGGAGCGTGTCGAGAGAAGCCTTACCTTGTTAACTGGTGAAGGATCGCGGCGCTGCCAATGGTGTTCTGTCTCTATTAGGTCTGTTTGGGTCAACCACATTTTGCATCAGCTCTAATTAGATGTGAGATAATTATCCTCAGGTCTGTCTCAGGTCGGCACTGACTGTCCTCAGCCTCCGTCTAATTGGGTGTGTTTTCCGTGGGTTTGTTTCAGATTCATTTTAAAAGTTTCGACCTGAAATGACCTCAATTTAGGAGGTCCAGAGTCAATGGTAAAAATCCTCCATGAGAGACTGATACTTATTGTTGGGAAAAAAAAAGCAGGAATTCACTGGCAAAGTCCACCTCAGTGTATGTTACTGTTAAAAGGAAGAAAAGGGAAGAGGAGGATTTTTTATTCATGATATAACGTCCACATGTGTGACAGTTTGAATGGACATATAGGATTCTACATTAAATGTTCAGTGTAAACCCGTTTTCAGCATATTTACGAATGTGATGATTTTTCACCTGCGTACGCATTCTTCCTCCACGGTAGCGGGGCGATATTGGGAGCTTCGTCCTTCTCTCCATCCTCCTAATCCTGCTCTTCATTCACAGACACTGAGTCTTATTTTTGTGGAGTCATAGCGCCCAGAGGGATTAGGACTTGGCCTATCTTTCATAGCCGGCTCCATAATTTTTAAAAAAAGGGACAGGTTTTCCCCTCTGGTCTGAGAGAGGACTTCTTTTCTTTGACCTTCTCGTCCTCCTGTTTGCATTTGACTGTTTGCAGAACACTGTCCTATTTTCACGTGCGACCTGAAAGTTAGCGGTTGGTTGTTTACGGAGAATGTTTTTTCTTTCGTCGTTTCACTTTGCCGTAATTGGCCCGAATGTCACATGATTTGTTGCCTCGCTATAGTGAGGAGCCAGCGGGTAGAAGTCATCAAGGAATGTGATATTTGGACCAATTTCAACTAGAATCAGGTAGAAAAGAAAAGAAAAAAAAAAGCAAAGTTCTCCTTGGAGGACCTGCACAAGTATCACAAAGAATCTCACCCACTGTGTCGGAGATTTCTGCTTCTGAGGAAGCAGAGAGGGGCTGAAATCTGGGCTGAAATGTATCAGAGTTCACTCTCAGTGCAACATTTATATAAAATTAACCAATCTGGAATGCAAAGTCTTCACTAAAAATAATAGAAAAAGTAATCAAAAAATCGAAAACATAGAAAAAGTACTTCATGTTATACATGCCCATTCATGTTTGTTTTTGATTTGTTCTCTCTCGCACCGTAATCCTCCTGCAAGTCAACAAATCGAAGGCTGAAATCCACGGTCCGTCTTCCTCGCGAAACACAAATATTTCCCCAGTCTTTTATTTTTCATTGTGTCTCCGGCGTTCTCTGTCTTCTAATATACAACTTTCTGCTCCTGTTGCATGAAAGCGCTGCACAGCTTGCTCCTTCTCTGGCAACAAAGCCTTCAAACGACAACCAGGGACAATGTCTGTCTGTCTGTCTGTCTGTTTGTTTGTTTGTTTGTTTGTTTGTTTGCGCGTTGAGCATTTTCAAGTCTGCGAGCCTTGAGGTTAGAGAGAGGAGGCCCCGAACTCTGCCAAGTGCTGCCGTTTTGACGTACCTTTCTTATTGTCACAAATATTCATTTTGCGTACCTGGATAGACACGTCGGCCGAGCACAAGGTTAGCCGCTGAGTGTTTGGCTGCTGTTGGTGTTTGGTGAATAATTCCAAAAAAAAAAAAAAATCCGCATCAAACTTTTTGTAGCGGTCACAATGGACCGATCCGTGTCTTTTACTGGATGACATCGTGCTCATTTGCAGCTGATAGAGTTGAGTGCCCCGTGGAGTTTTTGACAGAGATAAAAAGATGGCTCTCAGCTCTTAGCTCTTAGCAACTTTGATTCTTTTTTTTTTTTTTTCTTTGCTAACCATCTTCAAATGCAGTTAATTATTAGCTGAGGATTCATTTTCTACTACGAGGACTTGAAGTCAATGATTGCGTTCTCTCTCGATACAGATAAATGAGCTGCTACATGATATTTTAGAGCAATTTTCCACCCCCGGCTAACAAATTTCTTCTTAACAGGAAATTCATGCAGGCCAGTTAAATCAATATTGTGTTAAATTGTTAAAACATACAGTATGAAAGCTTTGATCCTGCCGCTTGGATTCCGCTTCAGCATCCGACAGCCTTTTTACCAGGGCCCCGGCTTTGAAAGGGATTTAATGGCTAAATAGATTCTCGACATTGTATGTTGTGATTATTATACAGCTGGCCTGTTCGCTGGCCTTGAGAGAGTTTAAGGAAGTGCATAATTATGCAAAAAAAGAAAAGAAAAACCTGGATAAATGCTTAAAATATGGCTGAAGCACTCAGTGGGTATGAGAAAAAAAAAAGTTCCTGGTAAACAAAAGTAAACAAATTGAATAAGTTTTCAGGGAATTCATTATGCGTCAAGGAATTTGGATGAATGTAAGGAGCGCTTTTCATATGAGAGACCAAGTGATAGTGAAGTATATCACATAAAATGCAGAAATAATCTCTATTTCTAGACGAACTAAGGTGAAAAAAAAAAATTCTAAAATCCACAGCAAGACGTGGATTTACTTTAATTTTCCGTACAATAGCACATTTTATCTATACTTTTGCTCCAGTTTTCATGAAAATGGACACATTGGTGGTTACAAGAGTTGAACTGAGGTGAATTTCATCCATAAAAACAAGTCAATCAAAACAAACACACACCCAACTTGTGTTTCTAGACACTGGAAACAATTTCACCCCCGTCCCTGTCTTGCAGTGTTTTTTACAAATGGATCCAAACTGACTCACCCGTCCTTGGTCCAAACCTCGCGCGCCCAAACCTTCATTGAAATTCGTCTGATACTTTGTGACACGTCCTGCTGACAAACAGACAAACACAGTCTGATGAAAACTCCGACATCCCCCGCTGGAGAAAATGACTACATGAAGAAGTGAATAAATGAATCCTGCACACTTTGTCCGATTGTGTGATGTCATGAAGGTTAAACAGGCCGAGGTGGTTTCTTTTGTTGATTTCTTTGTTGGACTTACGTGGATTATGCTTTGTGAAGAAACTCCTCTCCTCTCCTCCTGCTTCTTTTTTTAGACTCTGTTGCGGGACGGTAAGAGAGAGAGCACAGTCAGCACGCTCTACCTGTCTCCGTCCAACATCGAGTCCGGTCAGCAGATTACCTGCCGCGCGTCAAACAAAGCGGCCCCCAACGGAAAAGATGCCACGGTCACGATCGACATCCAACGTAAGTGACGCCGAGGCGGCCATGGTTGACATATGTGACGCATGTGATGATGAATCTTTATCTCTCAGGCTCTGCAGACGTGTACTTTTCCTTGATAGCGGAAGGATAACGTGGCCCTTGTTGTTAATGGTGTTAGGACGAGAAACCCGTGTCAGCTTGGTTTCCTTAAATACAATGAAATCCACGGGGAAGCGGAAAGAAAGCGCAAGAACACAATAGCACATAATTAGCCTGATGGAGATTGTAGCTGTTACGTTCTCGGCCAGCCGGAGCCCAGTTCAATATACCCGCCCGGGCTTTGTTCCTGCTTTATATTTCCCTTTTCTCGGCATCCAAACACAGAAAATTGGGCCTTTCCGCGAATAATTAAATTGTCAGATGATAGTATTTGATCACAAAAATGGTTTTGCCGCAAGTTACGGCTCCGGCGTGGAGTGCTTTTGCGTCTCTCGCGGCTCCTGCGAAGCTATTAAGTATGACTAATAAAGCAGAAAATGCTATTCACAATTGTGTTTCTCTTGACAAACCTATTCTTCCTCCTCGCACTTTCTCTTCTTTTTTTTTTTTCTTTTTTTCATTTTCGTGGAGCGGCAGGAGCGGCGTGCGTTCGGTCCAGCGTGGAGGGGCCGAGATGTGTGTACTCGCTGATTAACAGCTCTTGTGTTTATTGTAGGAGTGGCCCTCGGTCCTTTTGTCGCGCCCAGATTAAAGTAGCGGCACCTTAGCGGAGTCAAG
>OMNV01009836.1:0-21123 GCA_900303265.1 Brotula barbata | reverse complement strand
CTGCGGGCCGGAAGACATCAATATTGAGTCCTTTGCATTGCGACAGGTGTATGGTTTACACTGTGTAATCCCAGGTGTAATCCCAGTTTTCCCAGACCTGAAAGTGAGGCTCCTTCAGGATCCGGACGAGCTCGTCGGCTGCCTGGCTGCTGTGCATGAGCGGGCTGAGCTCCTTGAGGATGTCCTGGACCAGCTCCACGTTGTTCTCCCTCACGGCCTCCAGCTTGGGTTCCTCGAAGCGCTCGTGGGCCTAGGATTACATCAAAACAGATCTCACGGTTAACAATTCCACCGCAGGGATGGTGAGGACGTTCTCTCTCCCATCCTCGGTGCCAGGATTCCCACATTTTAGACGACTCGGCTGTTTACTAGCACTGTCTGTTGTCTTAAGTAAAATCCATTAAAAATGGTCATAAACTGGAAATTTACAACTTTTAATGCATTAGTGCAGCGAGCGGCTAATGCGCCATATAATGTTTTCTGTTTTGCTTTAGTAACGGCATCAGGGCTGCAGTAAAATAGAAGATAAATCTACACCCACGACTCAAAGACTGAGCAAAACTTTGTGTTTTTTTGGATTTTTTTCATTAACAAACATTTGGGCAAACTTTGATTTCCACTCCCTCTTCCTCTGCTGCCACGGACCCGGAGCAAAATGAATGAATGAATAAATGAATGAGGCCTTTTTCTCCGGTGGGCCTGGGTTGTTTTGTATCACAAACCTACATCGTTTTTGTTTAGGATGTGGGTTTTCAACCAGTGGTCTGTGGCCCCATAGTGGGCCGCCGTTTGTTTTTTCTTGTTTGTGAATCAAATCCACACAAATTAAATTTTACAGCTCATCTCTCTGTGTCAATGGGCCAACAGGTTGAGAACCCCTGATTTAGTCAATGTCTTCCCTTTATGAATAAATGTATTGAGTGCAGTCCATTTTCTACCATCACAGGCCTCCTTACACACGAACGAAAGATAAATAGAATGTAGGATAAATTACACAGAGCAGAGAAACCTTTCTTGATTTTGAAGATTCAATTTGTCAGGCGATCCCACAGAGGATTTATCTGTTGGAAAATCTGGCAGTCGCAGTGTTTGTTTGCAGAGGAAATGAGGAAGAATCCCTGCCGAGAAACAGGATATGCTGCACGTACTCAAATACTGTCCACAAATGGCTCTCACACATATCATTGTACAGTATGTGCTTTAAGACAGCACACACTGAGCACGCTGGGACACACACACACACGCACACACACACGCATGTGTTTTGGTAGGATTCCCGCTCACCCGATGGAGCTAACGGTCAGCGTCTGGCTGTTGGACAACACGTCAGCGTGGAAGCCGACGTGTTGTCCGACGAGTCACGACCTACACGATCGCCTCTCTCACAGCACTTCGCGGTTATTTTTGTAGTCGTGGCAATAAAAAGTCAAGATTTTTTACTGCTCTTAAGTGCGTAATGTATCAGCAGGGGCTCTAAAGATGTTGATTGGTACCAGTCTTTATGGGCCATCCGCTCTAATGTCCGTCTCCCCTGCAGTCCGGTCTGACTCACTCAAGTGTGTTTACATTCAACCTGAAAACCTTGATTTTACTGCGATTTAGGACATAAATCATCTTTTTTTTTTTTTAATGAGATATCACTGTAATTGCTTACTCTGAGTAACAAAGCTGCATTTTGCTCAGGCGTGTGAACGTCCTCATCAGAGTATGCGGCCTCCACGTGTCCTTCCTGTGTTCGTGACTCCTACTGATTCACTTTTTACGGCTTAATCCAATTTTGCCTTTAATCGCTGTAAGGACGAATGTTGAGTACAGAGCGGAGAGGCGGAGCTTAAGCCCCTACGAGCCAAAATCACTCCCGATCTTCTTCGGCCTTATTTAGTGCCGTCTTCAGTCGCTTAATGCGATGAGACATATTGTCTCTTGAATGTCGTGTCCAGTTGGCTAGCCTTCAGTATGTTTGTTTACACTCCAAATGAGTCATGTAAACACCATAATTAGATTGAAATAGAGGACATACATATAAACATGATGGAACCCTATTCATTCCTCACATGTTCTGTTTGGCTAATATCAAACAATAGGATTACTCACTTTATGCTTTTAACATCTCTGCAAATCAACGTATAGGGCGAAGGTTTCCTTTGAAATCATACTGCTGAGTGTATTGGATGTATGAGGCTGATAAATGAAAGCATTGGGAAGGAATGAGACAATAATGACCCAGATTTGAAGTGTAAACATGTCCGACACGTTTTGAAAGCAACATGTCACCATGTTCAGGCTGTCACTATTTATTATTCTGATTATATTAGATTAAATTAGACTTTTGCTGTTTGTACTCTGTGTCTCTGTCCATTTACAAGGCAATATTATTTACATATTTTCTCAAAGTATAATGCAACAGCCTGCATACACCGGCTCAATAATCAAAGTGAAAGGTGCATAAAGTGTGTAATGTCTGTGTGTGTATCTTAACTCATATTAAATTTTTAACCTTTACTATATTATTATTCCTTTGTGTTCTTTGTCCTGCTCTATTCATCACTTGTGTATAGACCGAGAGTCTGTTTATTACTGAGTGAGAGATAAGAAGGAGAAATCAAAACTACAAATTCCCGATATCAACGAATAATAATTGGGAAAAATGATCATAATTTGGCCGACTGGATGTTGATATGACGCTGCCATTGAAGGCGTGGATCAATAAATGGTGCGCTGTCTCTTTAAGACAGGATACAGTTCCATTGGTTGTTGTGTAGAAGTGCAGAAAGCGAGTGAATGTAATGCACGGCTCCTGCATGTGGCACTAAATACAGGCGACGTCTTTGCATTAGACACTTTGCAAATAATCGTTAAAGTGCAATTTGAATCGATGATCTGAGTAATCAAATATAATCGATCAATCGTGACAGTGCCGCATGATTTCATAAACACTTTGGAGCCTCATTTGCCTTTAGTTACTTTGGGAAATACAATGAGAGTCATGTTAAAGCTGAAGAGTCGCGGTGTGAGTGCCAGAGACATAAACAACGATAATGTGACACCGTAGAAGCTCTTTTGCGTGATGGCCGCGCGTGTCTGAGGTCGATATCTGCTCGTTGTGGCCTAATCATCTCTCAGATTCATTAGCGAATTGCAGGTTGCGCTGATTGCATCATTCTCTCGTGAGTGTGGCACAATCAGCAGGATTCGGTGGATTCACTCGACATATGCGCGCTCAGAGGGATTCATCTCCGCCCCCTCTCCCCACGTTCATTCCTCCTCTCAGCGCGTCGTGTGATAGCTTGTTAAGTGTTTATAGATCCTCCACGGTGCAGCAGAAACTCAACATTCAGCCCGGCTTCGCTACCCACAGATTAATAACGATACGCACAAAACAGACGTTACGACACACACGGCGTTTTGATCTTACAGGTGGAGACGCACACAAAGTTCCCCACATCGCTGAGGTGTGAGTGGGAAGAGGCAGAAACAGAGAAACGGTAATGGACGGGAGCAGCCGAGGCTCTGTTGGGCTTTTATACGGAGCACTCGCCGCTCCTCCGTCTCCATTTCACCTGAACGGCACAGCCTCTGAATTACTGATGGGGTCTGCACAGCTTTATCCCTGCAGCTCTGTCCTGTCTCATGAGATGTGGCCCAAAGATCAACGGGACTCCCAAGAGGGAGGAACCTCAAGGCCGCACACCTTCAAACCTGCAGCAACCTCGGGGTACCGACGGCTGCAGCGCTGGCTGTGCGGCGTTCCTCTGAAGGAGCACGTGCTAATCCATATTAATAACTAATGACAGCCTTTGAAAAAAAATCTATCAAAATGCGAGACGTGAGCTGCAGGACTTTGACAGCACGGGACACGGTGGGGAGACGCGGTCTGCCATCGATCGTGGATAAGCGTTTTGGTCCGTAGTCCCTCACGCTGTCAGTCGATCACGCTGCTCCGTGTACACCGAAGAACAATTTGTGATGGCAAATTCCATCTTTAAAAGTCTGTGTGCACGCACAACATGAATCCTTGCGGTGTCAGGGGGCTTCAGTTGAGTCTCATCTGTCTACGATAAATAAGCTGTCGCCAAGTTTGGTGATTGTTATGGATTCTGCATAACCAAAATATGCTTATTTCTTGAGATCAATCTCCAAAAGCAAATCAGCCAAAGCTGCTGCTCACGATGATGCAAAAGCTGAAAATGACGGCTGAAAAAGACGTAAACCACGGTTGCGTTGGAGTGCCGAAAATCTGTTATAGATTTGATTTTTGACTAAAGAATAAATAGAAAAGTTGTAAATAAAATAATAAAATTGAGCAATAATAACCACGAGCAATACTTTAAATAACTGTGACAAATAACCTGACATTAAAATGACATTACTGAAGTCACGAACAACCTGCAATACTTCACCCGAACCACCAGGGGGCTACAGCTGACCAGTTGAGAACCCTGCCTAATAGCATGTAGAAGACCCTCATGGCTCCTGAATGTCAATGTCAACTTCAATGGACGTGTGGACACTCAAACGTAACCACTTTATCCAGGTCAAAGGTCATCCGTTCTGAAATTTCAGATTCATAAAAGGCACTTTAAATGGGACCAAAAATGACAAAAAATAGCTGTTACTCTAATGGATTTTAGGTCTGCTAGGTCTGCTAACATCAGCCCTAGCAGTGATAATATGGGTTTTATATGGAATATATTCAGTTATTAATATTAATATTATATACTGTATATATACAGTTTACTGTATATAGTGTCAGGACTCATTTATACATATTTGTCTATAGATATATTGATGGATGTCTGACCATTCTGCACATTTGCAGAACATTTGTCTGTTGGTCTGTAGTACATTGTATATTGTTTGAATATATCAAAACATAGCAGATGTAGTATACAAAGTATAAATACATAGTATTTATCTAATTTCCCATACAATCCTGCACATAAGAATTCTAAAGTAAATATAAGGTCTTGTACAGTCTGAGTTTATTTTGAGGTTTTTTAATCCATGGGTTGTAAGTATAACAAAATGAAACCTCTAGAACCTAGCTTTCACAGGTTTCTGAATGTTGTGGATGAATTTTCAGATCTTATTTGGTTTCTGTGTCTATAATCTTCTGCATGTTTGTTTGTTTTCTTTGCGGGAACATTTTGAGGCCAGCAGTGAGAACAAATGGCTGCATGGTGTTGATGAAAAGACTCCTAATCCAGTGGAATCTCTACAAATGTGACATGGATTTAACAATTTAACTCAAAAATTCCTACAGGGCACAAAGGTCTTGGTCGCATGACCACCAGTTACTGCAGAGGTATTTTAATCCCATACAGGTCCATTAGTGGTGTGTATTCGGGGCATTAAGCAGATACCGTATGTTCACAGGAAAAAACCTGGGAAAAAAAACTGTTACAGTTCGAAAATAAAGACAACACTGACATTTTGGAGAAGACAAACTCAACGAGATGATCCCATTTCTCTGCATGACTCACAGCTCCAGGTGAATTCTGAGCTTTTACCTTTTTTCCTCGTTAAGTGTCTGACTCTCACTGAGCTTAGAAGGGAAACGCTGCTGCTCTCCCATAATGCCGATGGGCCAGATGGGACGTTTGCATGAAACAACAGTGCTGACTGGTACATCGCTAATTTTTTACCCTCATGTTATGAAACATCACATTGTGGCAGACAATTCTGTACATGGCTCAGATGTGTGTGTGACAGCTACACACACACACACACACACATGTACACACACAAGACACCAGACACATAGACAACTTTTGTTTTCGATGGATCCCTGATCAGAGAGGTGTCACTCTCTGTGAACATTCAGATTTTAAGCAAAACACTAAGACAGTTACAGATGTTTGGTTTCTCTCTGTGTTTACACACTTGGCAGCAGCAGTGCACCATTTTCTGAAACTTAAACTGTCTTCAATTTGCATTTTCAAATAATGACAACACAATGATGCAAAGACCATTAAAATGGAAATGTAATTGTGCCTAATGGATTCAAGGAGTTTTATGGGCAAATTACTGCAAACTGATATTTAAGTGTAATATCTAATAAAGTCGTATAATTTTCATTGGACGCCTGCAATGTAATTTTAATGAGCATAACAATTTCCTGTGAGAATTCAATGCAAATGACCGGATGTTACTGAGGGAGAATCTGAACATTGGGACAAAAATGCATAAGCAGATATTTTACAAACAGGATTTGAATTGTTGATGTTTCTTGCAAATGTTAATAGTTAATAATTATAACACTTAATTCCATATAACTTCGTGGTGATTTAGTCACATTAAAGCTGCAGTTCTCTGACTGACTCATCCATTAGTTTGTCAAGGTAAAAATATGAACGCCCCACCCTGTGCACGCACGCGCACACACACACACACACACACACACACACAGCCTCACCACTGGGCTCTCCATGATGCCTTTGAGGAAGATGAGGTCCAGGTCATTGGCAGTTGTGGAGCTGGTGCTGTCACTCAACGTGTCCAGGGCCTGATGCATGGCTGCAACATGCACACACACACAAAGAGAGAGGAGAAGGACATTTTATTTTTCATTTAATTTCACTACATCCACTACAGATTAACCACAGTAACACATGATAGAGAGACGGGAGAGAGGAGAGAGAGAGGGAGAGACAGACAAGAGAAAGGCTAGAGAGAGAGAGAGATAGAGAGAGAGAAATGGGTGAGAGAGAGAGAGAGAGAGAGAGAGAGAGAGCAGAGCAGATGTGAGTACCTCCGTTTTTCTCTGCTAGCTCTCTCATTTTCCTCCACTCATTCAGGCGTCGCTCTCTCTCTCTCTCTCTCGCCCTCCCTCTCTCTCCCTCTCCCTCTCTGGTAGAGCCTCTGTGACTATACACTGACTCATTTCTGAAGCCGAACTCTGTTCAATATAATGACACAAAATGTGCGAGCAGAAGCAAGGTGATTTGACAAAGGTCGGCAAAGGTTCACCAAAAGCTCAAAGCATCTCCAGTGGTTTGATGCAGGAAGGTACCAGCACACACACACACACACACACACTGATGTTACCTAACCACAGACATGGCCAACATAGGAGTGGGAACATTGTTTCACTGTAATTTACTCAGGCTTTTGTTTTCTCGGCTAAATATTCTTTTGATTTCTATAAAAGAGGAAGATCAGAGCTCCTCGTGCCTCCTGCAGACTCATTTCATTGGAGGTCTTGCATCATAATGAGCACAGAATGCAGCACAGAGAGGTGAGCGGTCCAATCACAGGGCAGCTAATCAGCTTTCAGCACGGCGTGATGAACGGTGGTTCTCAAACCTGGAGTACCACGGCTCTGCATAGTTTCCTTCTCTGTGCTCATCCGATCTGCTAAATCAAGTGTTTATCCAATCAAGATGTGGGAGGCAACATCTCCAGATCAAGTTTTCTCTGATTTCACTAATCAAGCACAAAGAGAGGTGCAGAGATACTTGCGGACAATAGAACGGTAAATCACAAAAAAGGTTGACTTCAAAAAGGCTGTACTGTTTATATTCCTTAAAAATAGGATGTACATTTATGCCAAAACATCATGTTGCAATTATGTTACATGGAACATGTTATGATATGATGCCATGTCATGCTATGTTATGCTATGCTGTTAGGCTATGTTATGCTATGTCAGCACTATGCTATGTTAGCGCTATGCTATGTTAACGCTTTGCTGTGTTAGCGCTATGCTATGTTAGCGCTATGCTATGTTATGTTAACGTTTTGCTATGTTAGCGCTATGATATATTAGCGCTATGCTATGCTAACGCTATGCTATCTTAGCGCTATGATATGTTAGCGCTTTGCTATGTTAGCGCTATGCTATGTTAGCGCTATGCCATGTTAGCGCTTTGCTATGTTAGCTCTTTGCTATGTTCACTCCTCTCCGGCAAATGCAGTACATGCGAACGTCATCGAATTATTTAAATCAACACCCATGAGGATAATTACACATTACACATATTTAATAATTATACATTATCATGTCGCAATTTATAATTTAATTTGATTAATTTGTGCAGCCGTACACTTTTCCTCCCAACTAACCTTTGTTGTTCCATCAGTTCGTCGAAAAACAGAAGTAGGTCTGCATTTTTAGCCTGTTTTGGTCGCAACATGTTCACAGCGCTACCCACAACCTCAAGAACGCATTCGATTTGGTTTTCACAACGGGAATTGAAATAGACATGTCATCTCTCAGAGGTTCCAGTCTCGGATCACTTCTGTGTTTTTTGACACGACTACGTCTACTTCAAAACAGCAAAGTGAGACTGTTGTTTTGAAGCAAATACTCGATGACAATGCTAGGATTTGATTTTTTGACACTATGAATACGTTTGCTCTGTTGATGATCTAGTGTTTGATTTTAACAACAAGCTGAGGTCTTATTTCAAAACGTTGCTCCTCCAAGAATGAAAAAAAGACGAGTATCCTACATACTGCTGCTATTTGTCAGCTAAAGAGAAAGAGCTGGGAGAAAATGGATGACAAGTCAATGAAACGTCCACTTTGACATCTTAAAGATTTACAAGAGAATTTAGGACAATGATGCGAGAAAAAAAGAAAAGAAAGGCACATTTCTCCGAGATCATTCTAGAAAACAACAGACTTTAACCTCCGATCGTTATTTTGAATAACGTTGCAAAAACATCATTATGTTATTCTAATTGTTTGCTATTGTTTGATCTTATTTCATTTAAGCACTTTATACTATAAAGTGCTCGAACAAATACTATACATTCATAATTCAGCAGCCATAATTGCAGCCCTGGCCAATATTTATTTAACAAGGGACCGACTGAATTAGAATAGGAATATTGTATATTTTGTAATTTGTGCACCCATTGAATCAGGATTGGGTCCGATGTGTGTGGTTGTTGGAAAGAAGTGTCTCTTTTGAAACATTAACGATGCTTTAATGTGTAAAAATACACACCGATCCACTTTTCATCCCTCCCGCTGTAACACCACTGTGCAGACTGAGTGCTGCACAGACGTTGAGGTGCTTCTCTTTAAGTGAAGCCAGCTCCGCTCTGATTGGCTGGCTGGGTCGTGCCCACACTGGAAACAACCAAAGACTCCAAAACAAAACATCAGCCAACTGGCTGACATTGTACTGCGTAGTTCTGTTACGTGTTGAGCAATCAAAAAAAACAATGGTTTTGACTTACTGGATGCATTTCTAAAGAACAAGTTTCCTTCAAATGGACCAAAAATGGAATTTTACTTATTCACAACGTGATCTCAATCACTCCTCTTTAAACACCTTAAAAAAAGAACAAACAAAATCCCACATCTCTCTGCCGAACAATAGAAACATAAATCATCTGCCAGCTCCTTGACAGAGCAGCGTGCACACACACTCACACGCTCACATGCACACACGCACACACCACCGTTAGCCTGGATGTCAAACATGAGGAATAAAGAGACTTTCCTCATCTTGGCTTTCACTCAGGAGAGGGAGAAATTAAAAGACAGGAAGCCAGAAAGGCGGCAGCAGCAGCAGCAGCAGCAGCTGATGAAGGCCCTCTGTGATTACAGTCCATCCGCCCTCTCCCTAAAACAAATAATTAGATGAGTCTTCCATACAGAACTCTTGTTTTTTTCCATCGAACACGCCTGGCACAGAGCTTCAGACCACCAGACTCGGCTTACAGGTCTGCATAATTCTCTTTAATCACCGCGACAGTACAATGCACTGTTGCCACATCGACACATTTCCTGGGCTTTGCGTTACTTGTGTAAAGTTTACTCACTTAAAGCGTAATCTCGCCTTAATCTGTCTGGTTAACAATATTTTTTTCATTACTTTTGTTTCTTACAACTACAATCCTGATACAATCCACGCTACATTAGCTACGTTTACCGGCCCACAGCAACCTGTAGTCAAAAACACAAGACCGAACCACGACGTATCCATGAGCTGTATCCATAAGTAGTCCAGGTCTAATTGTGTTTCCGTGTAGGCTACCAGCACAGACACCCATCTCGAGTCATTCCTCCTTTAGCCAAACTAACCTTAGCCTGATTGGGGTTTAGACTATCGCTTGCTTTTACACGCTCCTATGGTCTTAGTTAGCCAAATATCGGACCGTTGCTGTGTGTAAACGCAGCTCCTGGTCCCTCCACAACGTATCCAGATGCTGATCAAAATCAAAGACAATCCCTTCCATTTCTTCTCTGTGTTCTGCAATATTGCTTGTAAAGCACAGAGGGCTCATAAGAGGGTGTGTAAAGGACTTGGAGAATAATGGGCATTTTCTGCAGTGCTGTCTGCTGAGTCTGTCTGAGGTGGATCCATTATTTATGGAGATTATTAAAAACTCAGCTTGTCTTCGTTCTGGGGTCTCTCCGCCTTTCTTCTCTGTACACATGCAGATAAATTGGAGCACTAACTTTATTTTTGCCGGCGTGCATCACATCAAGGACAGGGGAAGGGCACAAATAAACAAAAAGTGGAGTACTTAGTCTCACCTCATACAACAAAGACATTTATCCTCTTTGATTCCATTGGAAATCCATTGTCTTTACAATTGCAGCTGAGTATTTTATGCTGTACGCAGCTGCTGTCAAAGCAATTCTACCACTTGCATATACTTCACAAACACCAAACTACATTATTTACGTCTCTGGCTGGCGTCTCCTATCAGCTGCACATCAGTGGCATGAAGGCATTTGTGCTGTATAAACTGTACTCTTTTTATCCCCTGAGCCTTTAGAGGTAAAATCATTTTTCAGCTCAGCGAATTTAAACTCTCGGCAACCTGCTGCACCTTGATGCAGAGAGAGAGAGAGAGAACTCCATTCAGCAGGTGAGAAAACAAAGACTGGGTCTGCTTGCGTGAACCTACTCTGATCCATCGTGGACTCTAGAGGGAGGAACGGGGTGAAGTTTGCCTTCTTTCATGCCTGAGTAGGTCTCCACTGCATGAAAACACCGAAAAAATAATTTCCAGAGCAGAAACGCAACCGTGTCAAATGTGCGAATTCATCAGGAGACTGAGCGAAGATGACACGTAGAGTAATAATTGTGTCGTTTTTCGGTGTGAGCCTCCAGGTGAATAGATACTCAGTCAGCAATTAGGTCATTCACTTTAAATGACAGTAATAACAAACACTTTGGAGGCCGCCCGTCTAACCTCAGCTTACTCGACGTGCCGACAGAAGAGCAGCTGTAATTACAGGGAATCCTTCAAATTAAAAGCACTTTACTCATCCACGCCCGAGCTCACCTCCAACGAGTTACAATTTGGTTTAATGTCACGGAGTCAGAGCCAAACAATCTGGGCTGTAACCGCCTGTGTTTGGAGCGCAGCGGGGGAGCGTGAACCTCTTAGGCAGCACTTAGTGGAGGTTGTTCTGTTGCTATGGAGCTGTGGTTAGGGAAACTGGAGGCACAGAGGATGGAGAGCGGCGCTGAGGGAGGAGGAACGTGGAGGAAGTGATGTGGGAGATGAAGGAGAGAGACAGGATGCCCGTGTGCAGGCTCTCTACTCCCCATCACTGAAGGCAAACATTGAACTAAACGGTCCTACGGGGGACGTCAACGCATCCCCATGCTCTTATTTTCACTCGCATTAGTGTGCAGTTGGTCCATTTTACACAGACTTCACTCTAAATTGGTCTATGCTGTGACGGTGAACATGCAGAGGTGGTTCAGACAGACTTTAAACCACCGGATCATTTCCACACGCAACCTACAAGTCAGACAACGGGGGAGGGGTTAAGGGTTCAGTGCCTTCGTGTACATGTAATAATGTAGCTACTGTCTCTTTAAGGGGACTCATCCCAAAAATGGACTGCATTTCTCCAGCGCTTTAATCCAAAGCTCTTTACAACGTTTTCCTCACATTCACCCATTCACACAGCGACAGCTTAGGTAACCATTCAAATTTGGAGTTGGGGTCTTGCTCAGGGTCCTTCAATGTGGAGTAGCAGGGGGTCGAACCAGCAACCCTTCGACCTCCCTTAACCTTTAGGTCACGCCACCCCTAAAAAGTCTGCTCTGTTCTGATTGGACAGTCACGACACTCACCGACCGGTCGAAGCTTCACTCTCTAAACTCTCTTAACTCATGACTGCAGGGGTTTTCAACCTATGTCCCCCCCGTGGACCTCCTCCATGACTCGGGGAGTTTCACGCCTGTTGTTTGTCTGCTCTGGTCTGAATCAGTTGATTTTGGGGAGTGTTTTCGCCGTGGTTTAGATTCTTGCCTGTGTCCTTTGCTGCGTGTCTTCCCCTCTCTCTCTGCCCTGTCCTTCCTGTCTGTCTCTCTACTGTAGCTATCACAATAAAAGCAGAAATGGCAAAAAAAAGCATTACTTCTACAGAGCACCAGGGGAACAAAGACCACTGTTTGAAAACCCCTGCCTGTGTGTATGTGTGTGTATGTGTGTGTAACTATGGACATAAATAATCAGGTTTGTCTTACTGGACACATTTCTGCCGAAGTCGACATTTTCCAACAATAACAATGTTTATCACAAACCCACTCCAATATTACAATATTTAATGACACGGAACAAACAAACAAACAAACAAACGCTGCAATCAGGGTCAATGTTCCATGCAGCTCCATCCGTACGCTGTTCCACTGTCTAATCCTGTGAGCGTTCCAGCCCGGAAGGTTCAGGTGGTGGGTGAGGACACACATCCGTCCTCACCCCCAATTAAAAGGTTCAGTCCTCAACCCGTGCAAAAACTTGCTGCACCTCCTTCAGTTCACTTTCCAAGTGTTACATCAAGCTGACACCTATCATTACCTGAAGTATTCCAAGGTGAAAAGTCACGCTTATATTTGGGGGCCGCGTATGGAAAACGGGATGGGATTGGGAAGAATCTATTATCATACATTATGAGGGGCGGCCTGGACATCAGACTGTCTCTGCGTTATGTTGTTTATCTGTCCACACACGTGTTTCCTGATAGAAAAACAACATTCTCACCTTGACTCACACGCTTGAATTTACAGCAGCTGAATTATTAACAAATGCAGCAGGAAGACGAGCTGCGGAGGACAGAACGCCTCACTTTTCAAGTGCAGGAGGTTAAATTCTTTTCAAAGCGAGATGCTGCGCCTTTTGTATTTTCTAAAATTATTTTCGCAGGTCGTCTTCGGCGTTGTAACGTCGGCGTCTACAACGAGTCATTCACCACATGCAAATAGGACCGTCTGTGCGTAACTTTAACCTAATTACCAAATTAGTTCCAATTTGTGTAGATTTGAAATGAATTCATGAGCTCAGACAGATTGAATTCAGTGGGTGGATGAGGGAACAGGCCAACCAGGCGAGGTGCTGAGGGCCCCCCAGAGCGCGATGCACGGCGCTGCATTTACATTTAGAGTGAAAGTTTGGTGCTTCTTTGTCGGTGCTTCTTTGTCTGCTAATTTGTCTCCTATGATTGCGTGAGTGGGACAAGAGGGACAATTCTGTGACCAACCGGACGTCCAGGTACAGTTTCTGTTCAATAGGATTATTGGTTTCGAAATATGAATTACTTATTGGGACTGACCAGGTGCTGGTTTTGGATCTTTTTTTTTATATTAATGATCACATAGAAAAAGAAAAAAAAATCTAAATGGACAATAAAGGAGACTTCCAGGTTCTTTGAAATAAAGACCAAAACCCAGAGTGTCCACTAAGTGGCACCGCAGCAGGTGAGCGGCCTACAAAGGGGGATCGAGGTTTGCTCCACGGTGGATTAGGCGGCTATAAAAGCCAAATTTGGGCCAAAACACCTTAAGCTAACTATTCGTGGTGACAAACGTATGGAAACTTTACGGCGTCTGAAGCCACGATGCCCTGTACGAAGAACCCGTTTCAGCCTGCTGACCCAGAAACGACTTGAGCTGCTAGTGCGGATCGAGATGTCACTATTTTCAACAATAATATTTCTGTCACTCAGTTACAAATAATAAAAAAACAGCATTAGGATGACAAAGAAACCATTCCAAGTCTCCCAACAGGTCACGTCTTTATAAAATCACAGCCTCAGGGGCTTTGACAGACATTATGAAATATTTAAAAGCTGCATTTAGATTTGATTCTGTTCTCGGCCCGGCAGCAAAATATAATTACAATCAATCCCTCAGGTGGGGAAAGACATATTGGATTGCTGCAGAGTCTATTGTGCTGTGTAGCGGTGCTGATTATTCATTTATGATAGAGGTACGTGTTTAATTAGGAGCTGCTATGTGCTCGATTCTCTCCGCCATCGTGTCCTTTCCTCTGTGCTGCAGCCGCTTCGGAGACTTCGGTTGAACGGTGAGCTTATGGAACGGGAGCAGTACCGGTCGACCTGCGTGTTTAATGTTTAAGTGAGCCGGCGTACGCAGCTATAGATCAATACGCTCAGTCGATACCATCCACAGAGACAAGACGAGAGGGATCATCGCTAGGACGATTCACAGAACGGAGTGTGAGTCTGGTGGATGATTTACTTTTGTGGCCGGTGTGTGTGTGTGTGTGTGTGTGCGAGCGGCAGAGAGAGCGTGGGAGTATGTGCAACTTGTATAAATAAATCGGAGTATCATCCGCGTAATTATAGACAGCAAAAAGCACAAGAAATGCTTTAATGAATCATCCACACCATCGCCCACTGTACTTTTACAATCATAATAATGAAGTTGGTTCATCCTTTCTATTTAGTCGAGCACGTGGGAATTCCCGCGAGGAAAACCATCCGAAGAAGAAGAAGAAACACCGTAATGGTCGTGACCTCATCTCTCCGCGGGGCAATCAGCCAGATAAGGACCTTTAAAGTTGCCATTTAAGCCACCGTATCGCCGTGGTGACGCCTGTTCCAAGCCGGCACGATACGGGTGCGGTCCGATCGGCCTTATTAGCGAGCTGAAGGTCACCTTTGGAGAGAATACGTCTGATACTTGGTGACCTTTCACGACCGAGCAGCAGATCTCCTTTCACCTGAGAACCGACGGTCGGAAAGTTTGCTAAACAAACGCAAACGAGTTGGCCGACCGAGGACATCTTTCGTGCAGCGATACGGGCGAAATAATTGCCAGTGTCACAACATTACGCAACACGCTCAACCAGAACCAAATTAAATTGCACCAGTGAGCTGAAACCCTGTGATTATCTTTGACATCCTAATCAATGATCCATCATCTGTGTGTGAACGACGCTTTATTAGGCGGGACTGCAGACAATCTGAGTGGGAGTCTGTGAAGTGTCTGTAGTGTGTGTGTGTGTGTGTGTGTGTGTGTGTGTGTGTGGTATGGGGAAGTGAAAAGGCCGGAGTTATTTGAAGGTTGCGTGTCTGACACTTTCAGGCGTGCCGTCTCTGATCCGAACGCCGTTGCATATGAATGACCCCCGACGCACTCACGGAGAATGTACAATGCCCACAATGCACCGGAGGTCTCCTCGTTCTGTCCGTCACACACACACACACACGCACGCGCACGCAGACAGGACGTGAACGCTTTGACGCAAAAAGTGATTCATCGTGGCTGTCACTGCTGTCTTGTCAGGGCACATTACTGAGTGCAGGATATCCTGCAACACGCCATCCAACGCGGCACGCACATACACGAAGGAATGATGTCATGATCTGTCTAACCTTCACTGAGTTAAAGCGATGCTCTGGTCATTACACTAAATAACAAGCGTCCGTCTGACGGAGGTCGCCGACCCCGTGCGTGCTGCTGCGATTGGCTCTGAATTCCCAAATGAAATCTTATTTTGTTAGAGTGACCTTTAATCTCTTTCCTTTGGCTCCCGTTCTTCCTCACACGCCCTGCGTTTATATCTGCATAACATCCTGTCAGTCCCATGATGTGGGCTTCACAGCTCTCCATGGGCACCGGGCTCTTTGCTGAAAAGAGCCTGTAACTCTGATACATTGTTATTATTAGGACGGTTATTACGATTGTCATTATTCCTTATAATTAGCAGAAGTGGTACCAGTTACCATTCAGTAATAGTAGGAGATAATTATTATTAGTGGTGGTAGTGGTATATAATTATCATTATTACAATTATTATTGTTGCTATTATTATTATTATTATCACTGTTTTTGGCAGTGAAATGATGTCACTAGAAAATGACTAAGAAATTAAAAACAGAATAATTTCAGGTTAAAATGAGGCAAAGACAATATACAATATATTTGTTTCTATCAAAACGTTTATGTTGAGTCACTTTCTGAAGTTTTTCCACGTAAATGTCACTTAGATGAAGCGTCGCTATAAACCAGGACAAAGAGTTCAAGGTCATTTTAAGCATTTCAGGTATTTAATGAGCCTCTGCACGTTAGTAACCTATCAGTTACTATGTATCCTTCAAAATAAGAGCATAAAAATCTCATCCCTTGGAGACGTTATGATTTAAGCTATTTTAAGATGGAGCATTTTTTAAATATTTTAATTTATTGAATTTATTCTGCACGTGTTGCTTATGGTTTCATGCAGATTTCCCCATAATGCATCCTGGTATATTTTGTAAACTGCCATTTAAAATACAACATTAGTTTGCTGTGTATGAGGTCACCGTGTCTTTAAGTTGACTTTTTACAGTTTATCAGGTCCACACGTACCCCGATCCTGTCCGGTCTTTTCTGAGGCTATAGTTGGAGGTGGTCTTGGTCTCTGTGGGTCCAACGTTTTGACCCCTTCGTGTTTGTAGCTTTTACGGCTGTCGGGATGAATCGATTACGAATAAGAAAGCAGCCTCGAGCGACGCGCACGTCTTACATTCACTCTCTCTCTGCACGACTAAATAACAACCAACCAAAACGCTGCATCACCTGCAGCATCTATGTCTGAAACAGAAAGACACAACCTCCTAAAACGATACTGCAGAGCCGAAACGGCGAGCAGCCAGATTGTAGAGGTGATAAATGATGTACAGTAACAGCAGTACATACGCGTACATAAATAGAAACAAACATAGTACCGTGTAGTACGCAACCTCATGTAATATTAATGGGCTGCATGAGTTATGAGGAGGCTGCACGGTAATTCCTCCTCCGCCTCGTCTTATCAATACTTGAACGCTGAAAACCGTTCACACCTGTCTTCTGTCGCGCCTCGTACGCCGCCGAAGTTTGTCTCCCGATCGTTTTATTCGCTTTACGCAACTCCGAGTACGTTCTCTCTGAAGCTCGCTCGCTGTCGGCTTCCCCCTCGGAGCCTCAAACGGCCGAGTAAACCCGAGATTGATGCTGAATATAAAGTGTGTTTGTGAGTGTTTAGCCGGTAATGGATTCACCTCGGTGTCTTTGCGCTCAGATTCCTGTACATCACACGCTGCCCTCGGGGCCCTAATCTGTCTGTGCACATCTTCATCTGGCTCTCAGCGGAGGTCTACGTTCGGACGGCTGCGGTCGCACGAGCTGTCGGCGTCGCCTGCTTGTTGATATCGGAGCGGTGATCCTGCCTCACATGCTGCAGGTTGGGGCGGCGCTCAGACATCTGTTCAATAAACCATCTTACCTTCTCCCTCCAGCTTCAATTCCAGGCCCTCCAGGGAGTTGGCCGAGTCCCCCTCCTCCAAGGAAAGCCTCCCAAACAGGCTGCCAGCCATGGTGGACAACACTTCACTACACACACACACACACACACACACACACACACACACCCCACCCCACACCGTTACACACCCAGTTTGTATCACAGCACACCAAGAGATCCTCTCCGTTCTCTCCTCCTCTGTCTGTCTTCTTCCACTCAGTCACCTCCTCTCCCGTTCCTCCCTCTCCACCTGCTCTTGACGTGAACGTGTACGGGCTACGCCTGACTGAGCGTCCTCTCCTTCGCATGAATGAATGGAGATTGGGAGGGCTGTGTGTGTGTGTGTGTGTGTGTGTGTGCCAAAGAGGAGGAGGAGCAGGCGGGAGGGAAGTGTGATGTTTGCTCATGGAGGGAGGGAGAAAAGGAGGCACGACGCTTTTCTTCAAGCAATCTCTGTGGGGGTCAACACAAGGGTGGGAAGGAGCAGCGGAGGGCCGGCTCGTGTGAAGAGGGGGCGGAGCTTAAGGAGCGATGATTGCCATTACACAGGTGCACGCGGAGCGACTGCAGATGGAAATCATGAGAATCTCCCATCAGCCCCGGGGAAACGGCGACCGTGACGCCGGCGGAGACGCTGCGTCACTCAGGTGTGTGTTCACACACTCTGTGGTTATTGATCTGCGTTTCAGATGTTTTGTTTTACATTTAGAGCACCTGTACGCCTTTATCTAGTTTAAATTCACGATTTTCCTCTTCACTCTACACACGAAGCCCCATAATGACAAACGTATTAAAATAAGACACACATTTCACTGCACACGTTTAAATACTTCATCAAATACAACTTCACGGCATCAACACCTCAAAATGTGTGTCTGGGTAATCTGACGTGGAAACTGACCCTTCCCTGACCCCTGACAGAAATAGACGAACTAAAAAAGGGTTTTTAGTACAAACAGGATTCAGTTAGAGGAAGCAAAAAAAAATAAAAAAATTCCCCTGCATTTCTAAAACTGCCACTCATTCCATCTTTGCCCTCAGCCGCTGTTCACGTCAAGACAAAGTGACAGCTCATTACAAAGACACACACATTTAACACACACGGCCGCAGCCTGAATGCTGATTTCCAGCAGCACCGACATCCGCCTCCATCGCGCTTTGACTTCGGCAAACAAATGAAGCCGTTCAAAATCACTGGCTGACCTCCGCGGTTCGATCAGCATCAGAGGCCCCGATCCAGGCCCCGATCCAGGCCCCGATCCAGGCCCCGATCCAGGCCCCGATCCAGGCCCCGATCGAGTTTGGAGCTGTGACCCGTCAGATCAGATTCCATCAGTAGGAGGTGCTGTAGAGACAATTTATGGATTTCTCTGAAGATTTCAACAAATTCTACCATCTGTCCACATCTGGAAAGTCCTGAGTCCAGATCCAGCTCGGACTAGTTTGGGCCTTCCTGTGCCAAGTTTGCGTGCTGCCCTCCGTTTCCTCCCACCTACAAAAACATACAGCTTGCGTGAATTGGAAACTCTAAACTGCCCGTAGGTGTGAATAGGAGTTGGAAAGATGTGCTGTCGCTTTAAGGTGGGCCTCTTTGTCAAATCTTAACCTCGAACCGGGAGTCTGACATCACTTCCTGTTCTGATTCCACCTTAAAGCCGTGCCTCCCTTCACCTGCTGGGGTCCCCGGAGGGCAGCGTGCATCATCCCGGCCTACACGCAGCCCGACCTCAGGGACGACTTCAT
This sequence comes from Brotula barbata, assembly GCA_900303265.1. Classification (NCBI taxonomy): domain Eukaryota; kingdom Metazoa; phylum Chordata; class Actinopteri; order Ophidiiformes; family Ophidiidae; genus Brotula; species Brotula barbata. The sequence goes on along the minus strand of OMNV01009836.1, from coordinate 1,888 downwards.
CCCTCCGCCGCGTTGCCACGGCGACCGGAGGCAAGGCTGCCGGGAGTTGAACCGGCGTCTGCGGTGGCGGGTTTGAAGTGTTTGGTAAACCGGCTGATCGGTGCATTAATTAATGATGACTCTGGTGTTTGTTTGTGTGGATCCGTGTGTGGATCTGATCTGAGTGGAAGACGCATCGCAAATCTGTCGAGGCGGAACGGATCTCAGACCGGAGTTCTACGGCGGCGTTAACCTGCTCATTAAGTCACATTAGAGCGCAGGAGATGAGACGGCCTGAGAGATGGGAGTATCTCCTCTCTCTCGCTCTCTCTCTCTCTGACACACACACACACACACGCACACACTCGTCGTAGCGAGACCAAGCCACTTACCAGAGTCTGAGCTGGATGTTGCCACGGGCATTTTTTTCTACTTCACTTCCTCCCGGTTCCTCCACAAAAAGGCTTTTTTTTGTTTTTCTTTCTTTTTTACTGCTGCTGGAATGAAAGAGAGACAGAAAGGGGAAGGGGACAAGAACCGCAAACACTAATTAAATATTGATCGGGATTATGGATGCAACTTCATTTGAATGTCAAACCACTGAGGCTCAATGAAGACAGAGGCTGAGTGAATGGAAACACACACACACACACACACATGCACACACACACAACACTAATATCTCTCATAAGTTCCCTTAATGGATTTGGAACACGAATATCATCCATATTGTTCCACACAAAGCTGCATTGATTCCCATTTGGTTATCCAGGGTTTTGTTAATAGTTATGAATCGAAGCGCCCGTTGCTCTGGTAACGCCCACGCAGTTCAACCCTGATCAGATCTCCACGGGGAGCACGCTTAACTACAGCTGGAAAGTTTGACTGAGTGTGACAGAGAGACGGAAAAACCGGCGAGCGGTATCTTAGGGAGGATCTCAGCTGGATCTAATTGGTCCTTTAGCAGCAGGTGGCAGAGAGAGAGAGAAAGAGAGAGAGAGAGAGAAAGAGAGAGAGATCGAAGAAGAAGAGGAAGACAGGCAGAGGATGAGGATGAGACATGGTGGTATCTAAGGATGCTAATTTATAGTTGCCATGGAGGATCCAGAGCAAACATAACAAAGTCTCTGTGGGGTCACCGTGTGTCGCTGTGTGTGTGTGTGTGTGTTTTTGCTTCATCGCCACAGTTTTGACTTTGATCAAACTTAAAACATGAAATGACGACACAGCTTCACACTTTGTCTCTGCTTTTAAAGCAGAAACACAAACTGTCCTGACGGGGGCGCTGTGGACGAGGGCGTCCATTTATGACCTTGAAAAGTCCTTGACTGCTGCGTGACTGCACAGTGGAACCGCATTTATATGAACAAACGACTTCTATGTTTCCAAAAATGTGTTCCATTTTCCAGGCTGGTGTTAAGTTTAGCGGCGTGATGAGAAAGAAGAGAAAAAAGAAGAAGAAGAAGAAGAAGAAGAATGACATTTTGGAGTGACCTGCGGGCCACAGGAAGTCTTCCGGATCCTCCCCTCGGACATCGATGCCTCCACTTTGACGAACCTTACAGTGATAATCATAGTTTTGCCGTGTCTTGACATTTGAAACGCTCAGTATTTGGCAGGATGTGGACGCTTTTTGCGAAAGGTCGATGATTTACGCGGCTTTATCGGAACAACCGAAGGAAATCCTGCATTATTTTGCGGGGACGACTTTACTTGTGTAACGGCTCTAATTGCCTCAAGAGTCACATTAACGTCTTAGACGGCGAGGGCCCGGGGCTTTGGAGAGCCTGATCTGAGCCGCTCAGGTCCTTCATGCTGCACAGCGGCCGTCTGGGCTCAGTGTTTGCACTAAGAATGACAGAGCTTGTTAAAAGCATGCACACAACACACAGAGGCTAAGAAGTCAAAG